>JAMKCH010054908.1:0-10045 GCA_023653785.1 Ophioderma brevispina | reverse complement strand
GTTTCCACACGACGTTTTACGGTATTAAATAATACCGATGGAATTAAAAACCAAATCAACTAATTCCCTCACGCCATTGTACCCTAGTTGTAATTGTCTCCACATGCGGTCGGACAAGTTACTTAATACCGGACCTAAATCGATCGGTTTTAGTGTTGATATAAATGTGCCGTGTGAACGCACTCGATCGGACTTAAATGGGGAGGGCCCGATTTAAGGATATGAAGTTTCATCTTGCTAGATTGCTTCACCCAAAAAACCCCACCGGTGAATTTCGCTTCGATATTTCAATGCGTTTTCATGTGAGAGCAGAAAAAGTGAGTTTCATTAATCCACATAGAGTACTGTGTAAAAATTAATATTGGTCGACCAATGGGGGTACATTTTCGACCCATTACTTCAAATCAAACAATCCTTTGGCCTAAGATTTCACAGGGTAAATGAGAAAAATAGTAGTGTTCTTCGGATACGCAAATGTTGACCACTTCCGGTAAATGGGGCTTCTGGGGACGGCGGCTATTAGCGATCGGGCCATGGACCTTTAACTAGGCTTTAAGTACGACGATTTAATGCCGACAGAAGAGCAGGGGTAAGTACGGTCGGAAATTTACGACGGTATAGTAAAGTACGTGTGGACATGCACGACCGTACGCTCTGTCGGACTTAACTTTGACCCAGTGTAACAAAAAAAAAGTAAGCACATGTATACTGACATAGTAGAGGTGTGAAGGATTGGTGACCTAAGTGACTTATGTCCGACGGAATGTGGACGTTAAATAGGTACAATAGGCGTGAGGGGAATTAGTGGATTTGTTTTTTTAATTCCATCGTATTAGGTAATATTCCGGTATAACGTCGTTGGAACAACGAATTTATTCTGGGAGGAGCTGTGGTAACACCTGACAGCTATTCAACTGCGCGACATAGAACAATGGTCCTGCAATTTTTTTCCCGAGTGAAAGGGCATCTGAAGTGTTTTTCTACACCGTATACCGGGCCGGTGATTGAATATCTTAAACTCCATTGTTTGCTGAAATCTATGTGCATCCACTAGTCACGATATTGGGGAAATGACATTGAAGTGAATTTTATTTTCTTTTTCAGAAATGTGCCGTGTTATTTGTGGGAACAGACGATTATATGATTTAATAATTTATTATGAATTACACTCGGGTTTTCCCCAGCCCCCCGATGGAGACAACAAAAACAAACAAACATAGAAAGGACTTGTCCCATAGCTAATTTGGGTCATCAGCTGTCGTTGCCGTTATGGCCTAGCCGTATAACGTAAAAGAACACCGGCGGCCACTCCTGAAAAAAAACGCTGCGTGGACTAACTTGGTATTACAGCATTTGTAAATAACATATGAACTGCCAAACTGATACTGTGCTCGAAATAATTTAAGTTCCAATTATCATTTTTTTTATCAATTATTACCGTATAGATATCGTTCATTTTATGTGAATTCGTGGACAGATCGCATTACTGGAACTTAAAACTGTAGATCGGCCTAACTTGTAAGCAAGTTTACTTAAACGATCTGAACAATCTTGCAACAAATTAAAGCTAATATAAATAAGATTTCCGCTTTTTCTTGAAGATGCAAGATTAAGGACACAATCCGTGGTCCATTTTTTTTTCTGACTCAACCATGGATTTCGCCAATTCATCATTGGGCGGCCAATTGTAACTGGTAAAGTTACCATTTGGGCAGATTGATATTGTCGTAAATTGGCAAACTGGTATCACAAAAAGGCGGTATTAAAGTAAATAATATTAGGCAATGTATATGTTGGTCTGCAAACATTAAACCAAGCCAAAATTACTCGACATAAAACAAATAGGTGGTCCCGTGGTTGGAATGGTTGATCTGGACTTTGAATCAGCGATCTGAGTTCAAGTCTCGACGGACCTCTTTTTAAAAAACAAGTTAGTGTATTGATCGATTTTAGTTCACTTTATTTCAGAAAAGTATTGGGATTAATTACAATATCTTGTATATTCTGTTTAAGGTGCCCCACCTGATTATACCTTTTGTGTTCATAGAAAGGCAGTCAACAAAACAACATTTGATCTGAATGACGTTTTAACAAAAATGGTTTATTGTCTTGGTAGGGCTGATTTTGACTCATTGCGTGGTTACAAGTATGTAGTAGTTAATTTCGACCAGGTCTTAATTTCGGATGTTGATGACATTTGGAATAGTTTTGAAAAATTTCTCACTTACGCTATTAATGGTTCGGTTGGTCCTAAGAAAAAGGTTTTAAGTCAGGTTCTTCGGTTCCATGGGGTTACTAAAAATATTCGCGAGCTGTGTACTCGTAAAAGATTCTGTACAAAAGGGCTAGCAAAGTAAGTCTGATGATTGCATGGAAAAATTAGGATGCAGCAACTGCAGCTACAAGTTAAAATCTTGCATTAGGAAAAGTAATGGGAACCCTCTTCTATTGACATTTCCAAAGCAAGCTGCTACTAATCCTAAAAGTTTTGGGCGTATATTAAGGCTGCTCGTAAGGATTCTCCGCAGATGTCTTTCACGGCCGGGATGGTCAGAAATAACCGACCGAAACAAGGATCTATTGCTGATGCTTTTAACAAGCAGTAGTTTCTGATAATTTTGGGTGATAATTAGAAACCTATGATATTGCTTCTATTCTATTCCTTCCTTCTCATGGTAGCTTCCTCTATTTCTCTCATTTATGCTGATGAAAGTTCTTTCTGTTCTCACCGACTTAAATTCTAATAAATCTCATGGTCCAGATGAAATTCTCCGTTTCTTAAAATCGTGTGCGTGCAGAACTGGCACCCGTTTTATGCAGGTGTTTAATACATTTATTTCTAAGGGTAAAATTCCAAAATCTTGGAAGTTGGAAATGTTTGTACCTATCTATAAAGGTTTGGTAAGCCAAAAGCTGCACATCAAGCTATCGCCCACGTGTCTTTTTACTCAGTTGTGTGCAAAATTTTTGAAACAATGGTGGCTGCTCGTATTAAGGATTATATTGAAGAGCATTGATAGTTTGATGATAATCAATTTGGTTCAGACGAAGAGAAATTGTGAGCAAATGTTGTCTAAAATTCTTCACTTATTAGTTGAAACTTTCGGATGCGGCGAACTTGAAATTGCACAATCTTGTTGACTCTGTTTTCTTTTGATTTCGTTTGACTTTGATAAGGTAGATCCTAATTTCTGATTAAAATTCATGATCGTGGTATTAGGGGTTACTTTCTATTCGTGGATTCAGAATTTCTTATGGACAGGAAACAGAGGGTTATTTTCAGAGGTGAATTTTTCTGACGGGCGATCAGTCACTTATGGTGTTCCTCAGTTCAGGCTTGGACCAATCATTTTCCGTATTTTTGTAAAGTGATATTACTTTGAATGTGGGATTATTCTCTTTTCCAGTTGCGTGATGATCACACATTGGTGAGACCACTTAAAAATATAAGGAGTGGTTGTTGCAAAATGATCTTTGACCAAACTCTACAGTGGTCAGTCACAAACAAAGCTTCCTCTTATGCATCCAAGTGTTTTGCTGGTATGCACTTCAATAGGGTCCAAACTTGCCAGCAAGTCTGATTACTTTTTTGGTGGGGAACGTTGCAATCCGGTGATGATTTTCAAATTAATTGTACTGGTTTTCTTACAATCTTTTCATTTTCCTCTCATGTAGATTTCTTGTACAACAAAATCTCTCGTCTCGTAGGTTTTCTAAAAAGATGCACAAGAAATATGCCTTTCTCTGCTCTTCAGAATCTCTATAAAGCTTTTGTCCTACCTCTTCTCATTTACTGTGTTGTTATTGGGGCTCCATAATGTCCTGGTTACATAGTAGACTTGAAAAGTATCATGAAATAAAGAGGATAACACGAGTCCTATGTATAGGAAACAGGGTTCTGGGGAGCAAGCCGTAGAGTACACTTGACAGGTTGTCTGAATTTGGTCTATTCTATTGAGTGTTGATGATTTGTTTAAATTCAGCGGTTTGCACATGTTGTTTCAAGCTGTTAAATAGATTGGCCAACATCTTGCATGGACTTTTTCACAGAAGTCGTATTTCTCAAGGTACAGATTTCTACATTGGCGGGCAAGGACTAATTCCTTCTACAATTCTGTATTTGTCTTTTCCTAGACTTTGGAAAAATATTCCACTTCACACTAGGCAAGCTAGCTCTCTTCCCAAATTCAAGGTCTCCTTTAGATGCAGTATTTCCTCACAAGTTAATTCTGCATTGCCTACTCTATATTAGATGTTATGTATGTGTGCCATGGAAATAAATGCACTAAGTGGTGTGTTTGGGCTGAGTAGCCTATTTTTGTTTCCAGAGTTACTCTGTTTGTCTTTTGTATTCCATAAGTTAGTAATCAAATAATATTTTATTATGATTATTATTATTATTAAGTGAGCACTTAATTTGTGTTGCAATAATAGTCCCGGCTAATAGTGACCGTGTTATATTGTATCTACTATTTTTCAAACGGTTTCCATACACGGGGTCATATACAGTGTCGGGTGGACTGAGTGTCCTACCACTAATCTGTCTATTGTGTTCTCCATGAGTGCTGTATGCATCATTTGTTTCAGCACGGCCACCGAATGGCCTCGTCTAAAAGGTCACGGTTTATTCCGTACATGTTGCTATGGTAGCTAGGACACTAAAGTTTGATAAAATGGTCACCCAACCACTAAAACCTAACTGTAAATACTCAAAAGTTCGTCACAACAACTCTTGTGTCCAATTACAATAGATTCATTAACCACCTAATTAAGAGAGATTCAATATGGCCGCCAATACAATAGAGCATCTGATATTTATCCTCTTTGACGAAAAGTACTTGTATATATAATAATTCTTTAGCAATATGCTTAAGTAAGACCATTAGGAATAGCTTTCAATCAATTTGATAATCAATCAAATCAATAAAGCAGTTTTTAGATATCATAACATAATCAAAGTGATTGATATCTCCAAGATGGCGTCCAAGATGAGCGTCCAATATGGCTGCAAATGTCAATCAATAAGGTCAGTAATTCATTTACACTGTAGGCTAAAGATATATGTTTTAAAGGTCCATTGGCCGATCGCTAATAGCCTCGTCCCTGGGACCCAGATTTTTCGGAAGTGGTCGAAAGTTTAGTATCAGAGAAAAGTTACTATTTTTCTATTATACCCTGTGGAATCTAGGGCTAAATGATGTTTGGTTTGGATGTTTATGAGCGAAAATATGCCACCCCATTTTAGTCGACCAATATTCATTTTCCACAGTACTCTATGGGGGGGCTTATGAAAATCGCGTTACCTCTCACAGCAAAACGGATTAAAATACCGGCGCGTGAAACTTTACAGTGGGGGTTTGGGGTGAAGGCCCTTCTATCAAGATGAAAAACTTTATATTACTTAATCGGACCATCCTCCTTTTAAGTTGGATTATCAGTTCCAAACAACCCAGTAAGGAATTTTACGTGTCCTTGAGTCATTATTCATCACATATCCCAAAATGTGCCAAGGCGCCCTTAAAACCTAACAAAAACAAGAGACACAATCTATCTCTAGACTATTAGTGATCGGTTTGTTACCCGGTTGAAGGCAAAGGATATTTCAGCATTGCAATGACCAATACTATAACACGATCTAAATATAGCTCTACGTTCTACTAGTTTTGCGGTAATCAGTCATACAATTCACGAGGTGGTATAAAGTTTGTCTAACTTTTAAAATACTCGTTGTTGACTCTATAATTCGAAACTTTTAATTGGATGTTATACACCGATTTAATACATATATTAACTATCGTTCGAACTAATTTACTTATTAAATTACAATTTGTACTATGCATCTCTCGTTAAGTCCATTCCGCTTGTTTATCTTAATTATTCCAGTGAGTGGTTATTCTGGGTTTCGTTTGGGTCATTATCAGTCACTGCCCGTTACGGACAGCGTAAACGTGAAGAACACCCGGCAGGTATCCTGAAACAACAATGTGTGGACTAACATGGTATTCTAGTTTTTGTAAACAACTAGAACAGCCCGAAGTTGCTACTATTGTTCGAATAGTTAATAGTTCCAATGACTATTTTTATCGAATTATTTACTAATAGAGATCGTCATTTAAATGTAAATCCATGGACAGAGCGCAAAACCGACTACTTGAACTAAAAAAAACGTATGTAGCTCGTCCGAACCTAACCGATGGTTTGAAACATCTTTGCAGCCAAAATAAAAGCTAATAAAATAAGCTTTATGTGGTTTCTTAAACGATACAAAGGACAGATATAAAGGACACAATCAGGGTCGATGTTTTTTCTGACTCACCATGTATTTCGCCACAATCATAATAGTTGGACGGCATATTGTAATGGTAAAGTTAACAATTGGCAGTTTATATGTCGTGAAATTGTGGCAACATTTTGATCAGAAAAAGTGCACGGTATAAAAGTAAATAATCTTTTCGGTCTGCCAACATTAAAACTAAAGCAAACTATAAAATAAAAATTTATATTACGTGTTCCCGTGGGGGTAATGGTTAGCATCTGGACTTTGAATCAAGCGATCCGACTTCAAGTCTCGGCGGGACTCTTTTCAAAAACAATTATATATGTATTCTCGTTTATAGTTTACCCTTTTTAACTCATGGTTTTTGGATTAATTGACATTCATACCCTTCGAGCTACTCTATATTCGTGGAACTGATTTTGGTTTAAGGCGACCCCAGCCGATTATAACACATCATTTTTTTTGTTTGCATGAGTGCGTGAGCGAGTATTAGAGTTTAACGACCACTCAACACAATGCTGTATTCGTGTAATTACGTTAGGTTCGTACGTTAAAAACTCAAACATTACATCAAATAAATACTAATCCAACCTTTTTTTTAAAAGTTAAAAATATTTTACAAATCGGCCTCATTCAGGAAATTTATAACCTGAAGAGGCGAAATATCTGGAAATAATTATTTTCAAATTATGGGACACGGTAAATTTCTACGAATAAGCGCATAATCTACGCACTCAGGTATTACATGTTTCACAGAAAGAGCACAATCACACAAGGCATACACCGAGGGACTGGCTCACCTCTAGCAAATAACTATGGGTATTATAAGTATGACATATTTTACATCGCGCTATCCAAATCTCGTCCCTTCGTCCAATCAAACTCGAACTACCAACAGCTCCAACGGTTGGTATGAAAGCAATGCATTTTATTATTAGGAAATCGGAACCCACCGCATCTGTCCACCTATTTCTGATTGCTATTTAATGAAGCACCTAAAATCGGTAAAGGGAATCTCAATGTTGTTATCTTCATATTTAAGGGCTCTTGCGCAATACATCAACCGTTTTAATTACCTGTGATATACCAATGGACTCGGAATCGGCGACAAGCTAACACAACGGATTATTAATTGAGACAAATTGAAGAATACTTCCAACAGCTCAGCAATATGGGAGGACGACATTCTCTGCCTTCAAAGCATAAGACTAGATAGTGATATCAGTCAATATCATGAAATGCGCTCTCATGGACAATTTCAGCTAATGCTAAAAAGCCAATTAGTGCCTGTCAATCAGCAGTGAAAAAAAGCATTATCAGGTAACCTAATATGACGTTGATCACGCCGACTTAAAAAACAGCTGCAGCAGCCCTTTCCAAAATCTTCGACCCATCTGTATAAATAGCTCGATGCTGATGATAGTTAGGTCTATGATCATCAAATTTAGCTTGAAAAACAAGATCATCAGTTAGACCTTCTTATATTGGGACATAAGTTATGTCAATATCAAGCTCAACATTTGTCCAAGGAGGACTATAGGAAAATTCAAATGAAGCAATGTTATCAGATTGGCACACACATGTGAAAATCCTCTTTTATCGGATTCCAAAAGATGCATAGCATTAGGTTACTAGTATAGAAGTTGTAAATTTAGGCGAATAGGTGCTCTCATGTGTTGGATATCGGCATTACTTTTAGTTTTTGAGGCATATTGAAGAGCTAATTTTTCCCTCTTAAGGTAGGAGCTTCATTAGCTTCGACATTATAAGCTTGGCATAGGAGGGGTACGAATAAGCACCCACAGAATAGTCGAAGACCTGATTCTGAATAGGTTCAAGCTTTTTAAATATGACTACGAGCAGAAATATAAACAATGCCAACCATAATTACACATTGTGATCTCAACAAGGCTCTATAACAGGCGAAGCAAAACTAAGCGATCTGCACCCCAGTCCAATCTTAGAAACTACTTTTTAAAAGATTCAGGACCTTTTTGACATTCTGGCCGCAAATAGTCAAATGAAGCTTTGAAGTTCAAATTACTGTCAAAATATTAAAGCCCAGAATTTAGTCTGTGAAACGACGGAATAGTGAGAAACCATTTCATTTTAGTCTGGGTCAAGGTGAAGACGTCTTTGTTGCCAAAAAAAATGCATACAAAACAGTTTTAGTTTTAGAGAAACCGAAACCATTTTCATCTGCCCACTGTTGACTCTTATTCAGGCAATTTTGCATTTGTCTTTCTATAGAAGCCCTATTTGATAAGAAATAGGAAATCGAGAAATCATCTACAAACAATGACCTCTCCATTCCTGCATTGACCACTTTGCATACTATTAATTTTCAAAGATAGAAGTCACAGAGAGAATACTACCCCTGTGGAACACCCATCTATTGATTATGAATATCTGATAGACACTGTTCCCACACGAACCCTAAAAACACGATCTGTCAAAAAATCTTAATAAACAAAGTCAATTTTTACCTCTAGTCAAATTAATACAATCCTTCAAAATACCATCTTTCCAAGTATATCATAGCCTTCTCTAGACAAAGAATACCGAGACACAACATGATCTCCTCTAACAAAACCATCAGAATAAAAGATTCAAGACGAACAATTTGGTCAATCGTACTACGGCCCTGCCGGAAAAACCACTTTGACCTTAGATATCAGTCCATTCTTCCAAGAACCAAACAAGACGAGTATTAACCTCCTTCCATGGTCTTACATAAACAGCTGGTAAGGGAGACTGGACGAAGAATTCGTTGCCTTGGTCGCATCTTTTCCTGGCTTTTCGGAACGGAATATTGTAGCTTCACGCATACCTTTGGGAACATCCCAGACTCCCATATATTATTGAAAAATTCAAGCCAATACAAGAAGGGTTTCTTGTGGAAGATGCTTTAGAAATTGATAATGGATTCATCTGGTCCAGTGCAGTATCATGACATTTACTAAGAGAGCCATTAGCTCTAACATGCTAAATGGACTTTTAACTCCTCTGCTTTTGGATGAAAAATCTATTTCTGTTTTTCCGCAGTATTTTTAAATCTTTAATGAAATGTCTGAGTATATGATTGCTTGAAGAATTGTGTTCAAATTCATCTGCCAATAAAGTGGCAATATCCTGAGCTTCTGTACTTTACTACCATCAATTTATCAAGATAAATTGGTATTATTCAACTGTTTCCACTAATTTTCCTACCATATCACCAAGCTTTTTTTTTAACAGGAGTTCTAGAATTTTAACTTGATACCTATGCCTCCAAGACTTCCCTTTTAACTTTTTATAATAATGCGACCAGCCTTAGCACGGGCTCTTTGATATTTTCTTAAGTTGTTCTTTGTTGTCGATTTTTAAAACATTAACGCACTTTTGCGACAATCAATAGCGACTTTACATTCAGCATTAAACCATGGTTGGGTGTTTTACTATAAGCTTTTGAAGACGACTTGGGAATTGACTTTATTGGTATATCGATCAAAATGGTCAGTGAATGAAGAAAGGGATCTCAGTTCACAAAGCTTGCCTTTATTAAAGCTAAACAGCTATCGTTAACTCTGGCCATTGGCCTTATGAGTTGTGCCCAATTTTTTTTTAGGAACTCGCTCTTTCGCTCTTCAGGCATTTGGCTTATTAATATCTATTAGATTGGAAAATGATCACTACCAACTGATCATCGGAACCCCCACAAGAGGTCCATAAAATAGTAAGGGGAACAAATTGGATAATCAATAGCTGATGTAGTTCAGTTCGCAGTAT
>JAMKCH010054907.1:0-18640 GCA_023653785.1 Ophioderma brevispina | reverse complement strand
CTTATGGGGGTGTTATAGGTATTTTGGGGCATTCCACTTCTCAAAAGGGAAATGCATATGTTTCAGTCAACATTGGTGTAAAGGAAATCAGCTCAGTGTAATGATTTACCAGCCCCTGTGGCTATGCCCATGTGTGTTTGGGACACAGTTTTATAAATGTAAATTAGCAACAGTCACCATCCATACATATATGCATCTATGAGATGCAACCATACAAATTTCAACCTTACCAGTTTCCCAGAATGCATGGTAATAAAGCCCTGATGTGGTCACACAAATGCATGGTCGCAAGCCATGTACATCAGCAGGTTTGACTACTGAAATTTCTAACCCGCATGTAAACAAGTGCTTGAAACTATAAATTGATGATACAGAAATATCGAGGAATATCAATGGAACAAAAAAAATTTCATTCACAGAACACATGTGTCGTCTGCCATTATGGTTTGTAAATAGGGACAAAGGTCACACCAATATATGGGGCACTACCCAAGGACCATTATATAAAAATGCCATGGAAATGTGCACATATATGTGGAAACAGTGGGCAATTATGTTTGGGTTAATATTTGGGTCAACATTTTTACCACAGACAGAGAGACACAGACACACTACCAAAGCAATCCCTATATGCCCTCTTGCAGACGACACAATAAGTGGATTCCAATGTTAAAATGTACGGCAAATAGGATCAAATATTTCAATTGTTAACACTGGCGTCTGCCTGATGAAAATATCGCCATCATGAACTTGAGAAGCATGCGTAGAGGATACTTGTGTTGGTATGATGTTATCTGGCCCTTTTTTTTTACAATGCATTCCGGCAGAGTGGTAAGTCCTCAATTGACTATTAGTCCTTTTGAAGTATTGGTGGATATAATAAGAGGGTGCTGTTCAGAGTGAGTAAGACCCAGGAAATTCAAACCCAGGAAATTCAAAAGGGGTTTACTCTGGACTACATCTTATTGTATCCAATGTACTACAAAAAGGCGAATGGAAGCATCATCCTGATAGATCTAAATTTCCACAGAATCCTTACCTTAAAGTTCGTATTTCCTTGCATATTTGGAGCTGAAATTTCTTGATGGATAACAGAGAGGTTGCGTGCAAATGAAGCTAACGATCCCTGGAGGTCTTCTCCTATCGTCAGCATACCTATACCTTCACGTTTGTAGCTATCAATCAGTGTGAACAGAGTGCCTTGCCTTTCCTACGGGCACAAAGAAAACAGTATTTTCACATTATGTTAGTTTTATATTTCTACACCTGGGTTGCCCAGTACTGTGACCCCCTCCCACAAAACTAGTCATGAGTCACAAATTTGATAACCGATCAATTAAACTATGACAAATCCTACTTATAAGCATATTGGAAAAAATGACCTCATTTGACCCCTAGTTGACTTTTGACTCTTTGCATTTTTCCTGTGACCTCTCCCATTTTAACTATTTTTACCAATTTTGGTAATTACCTGTCCATTCCAGAGGAAAATATGACATTTCCATTTTGCAAATTATCCTATTTAACCCCTAGATGACCTTGACTTCAAGTTCCTTGTGAGCTACCCTAGGATAGTACCCACCTGCAAATTACTTTTTAACTAGTTTTGTTGGAACTGAACTGACCCAGCAAATATTGACGTTTTATAGAACTTTTAATAAAAACCGAAATGAGCAAACATAATACTTATCAAAATGGTCATTTTCTGAAAACATTCAGGCAAAAAAAAAAGTCCACCACCATTCCAGAGGAAAGGTCCGTCAGTCAGTCCTATTTTTTTTTCATTCAGAACACATTTTCTAGTGTAATAAATGCTTAAATTGTGTAAGAAGTCAACATACAAGTATTTTCTTCATGTTTGTAGTATCAATTGCTAAATCAACAAGAATCACAATCAAGGGGTAGCTGAAAGGTATGTGGCCTTATAGATGATTTTTTTTTCAGAAATCCCTTTTCAAAGCTTCTTGGATTAGCAGATGTTAGAGGAATGAGGTTGAACTAATATCAGTACACTTTGGCTTAGTTATTAGAGCATCTGCCTGGTGGGTGATCAGAGGGTCCCAGGTTCAAATCCTGGACATTGTGTTTTTTTTCATTCACTTGTCATTTCTGTTATGTATAGTTAAAGGTTGACTCAGATTTTGAAAAGTATTTTTTTTGTATAAATTAAAAATAGTCACCTATTTCACCTCAATTCCAAAGTTTGAGATGAATCGGATTTTTAGTTTTAATGCAGTAATATTTATGTTAAAACAAAGTTTGATTTTCTATACTAAGGACATCGATTTAAGCATAGCTATTATTATTATTATTTCACACCGCGATCAGTGTGTGGACAAGTATTATGTATATGCAAAAACCATGATTTGTCAGAAAAATGAGTACACCATCCTCGGGGAAATCACTGAGTCGACCTTTAAGTTTAAAAATCATTTATCCAGAACTAAACCATTTGGGGTACAACTTTGGTAATCTTTTCTGCATCATTTCCATAAACAAACTGGACTTTTATCAAATGGACATTTTTTGGGGGAGTTCTGCTGCACTGCACTGCAATGCATACATATCTGATCAGGTTTTTGTCTGATGCATGCCCCTTGCATGTTAGCAAATCAATTCTCACCTTTATGTCAAAACCAATACCATGTGCTCTACACATTTGGAAGAAAACACTGTAGTGTACAACGGCCAGATTGGTGTGACACAGACGTGTACTCATCACAGCATAACGTGTAGTATTGGGTGGTTCCTGCAAATAATGCACAAAACAGTTAAAAATGTGACATGATATGACCCACTGCAACCAAAAGAAATAATTTTAAGAAATGAGTTACTAACATTAACAACTTGTCCATTAAGGTGGGTCCCATATATTTGTATAGCTCTCGAATAACTAGATAGGTATTAAAAATCATTATTCTCAATACATACCTACGATAAAACAAATAATAACCAACATTTTGTGTATTTGTCATAATTCCTGAAGGTTTCAGGTCCTGAATGTATCATAATTTATAACTTAAGATGTTAAAAATTATAAGTATTGATAGATTAACCTAAGAATTTCCTGTGTTTGAAAATAACTGAAGCAAGCAGTAGTCGTTCCCTACAGACCAAAGTACAGTAGTTTTAACATTTCTATAGAAAACAAAGCTTGGGGAATTTATAAGACCTAAAAATAGTATCATTTGTTACTTCTTCGTGTTCTTTACACAAATCCAAATTTGAATTTCCTGATTCTTCAAGGCTTACCATTCTCTTAAACATTTGTGTGTTGTACAATGATAGACAAAAATAGGCTCTACATGAATAATGTATGCACATGGACTCCCTGTATGTCTCCACAACCTTTGGAATACACTGAGTATATACATTTAGAAATAGTGCATATACATTTTCCCTTGTTGGATTCTTAAAGTATTCTATGCTAAAACCTGTGGTGTGGTGAGTTCCTCTTCATCGTTTGCTGGATAACCCCTTATTCTACTACGCCAACCTATCTGTCCTGGTCCCACCATACCCTGGTGTAATTTCCTCCTACTCTAATCCCACAAAATATAAGCATCATCAAATTATGTGAAGTTGCAAAATACACAGTACGACATTGAATCATGTAACAAAACAGTCAGATTGAATAATGATGTACACTGGGGAAATTAAAAAACTTGCTTTTGATTACATAAAGACGCACTGTTTCACAGATTAAAAGTTTTGTGATTTTGTTTTGAATGTAGTGCCAAACTAAAAAATCCTGTGCTTTGTAATCGAGCAACTATGAAATGTAATGTACAATCTGTGTAAGAGGTCCCTTAATAAAAAGGCATTAATAGTTTATATCCTTTGCACTCAACAAATATGGATGAAAAAACTTAATGGAACGTGATTTAAATTCAACCATATTAGCAATTAGCTGTGCACATCCACATGTTGGCTTTGCCAATTTTGTGAACAGCATTTAGTCCTATATTTTTTCTTACCCCTGTTATACCCATGTCTTATAAAAAAATACTGCAAACTTGCGTCATCCCCAAGGCAAGATGGCAAGCCTGGAACGGTGACCTTAGATGACCTTTTGAAACCTTGGTCCTCCTTGGACATCATCCACATTGAAGGAACCCCCTATTGCACTTAACCCAAGTCTGTTATAAATTGGATTGATTGAGCCCATATTTATTGGTCGAGTTATGAGTTTCAAAATATTGGGTGAGCCCATATTTTAAAACTCATACGGAGACCAACACATAATGGGCTATAATGGGCCATTATCATTATATATGTTTCGGATCTCGATATTTTCCCACACTTGGATCCATCAAAGAATAATAATGGTCTAAATTCGGACTTCACTTTTCAAAGGAGACACGAAAAACAAAAACCTAAACAAACTGGAAGAACAACGCACGCACACACCCTCGCTATCCCCCGCTGCTTTTCAAGCAGGGGGGATAAAAAGAAAGTAAAACTGGGTGCAATTTTAAGAGGGCTTCAACACTTCTTTTTGCTGGTGACCTAGCTGATTGAGTTGGAGTGATTCAGCACTGTTTTTTTAGTGATTTTTTTGAAGGCCCACAGAAAAAATACTATTTAAAAAAAAAATATCCAACCTACTGGCAAATGTATACAGGACTTGATATGGGCGGTCATCAATACGCAGATTGGGGTTAGTCCTACGGAAATCCATTTTGTTATTCGAATTTTTAATGCATTGTGGGATAGGAATGCACCAACGATGTGATAGATAAAATAAACCTGAGCGCATAATTATATATTCTAGGTGTTTTGGTCATAGACGGTCCTCACTCCATGCCAACGCTCGCGTTTTAGTTCGCCTCCTGTGCACAAACCGCCTTGCTGTACATAAAATTTTACCAGTAACGAGTACTCTTTTATTGCCTTGTATTTTTTTTTTGCGCCACAAAATGTGGGCGCGTAGTTTAAAAGGAGGCGCACTAAACAGCGAGCGTGCATGGAGTGATGACCGTATGACACAAAACACCATAGAATATATATGCGCTAATTTATTTTATCTTACTCCTACATCGTTGGTGCGTTCCTATCCCACAATGCATAAGACTTTTGGAAACAAAATTATTTTCCGGTAGGAACCCAAAATCCACGTATTCCTGTCTCCAGGAGACTACTTTTCCAAATTTTATAAATACTTTATATATTTTGGTATAGGTTTTCAACTTGGAAACCTTGGGTCATCTCTGCCCCCTTACATCCGATAATCCATAACCGCTCACTGTAGCTATGGCAAGCCATATTTTTTTTTTAAAATTTCAAACTAAATATTGTGTTACAATAATTTCATATATGTTTTAACTTTATTGGATTATTTTGAAATGTTGAACCCTTATAGGGCCTGGATAGTTTTGACCTCAACCATGTCTAGCTTTATGGAAATGCTAGAAGGTTGGACAAATTACTATGTCTTATTTTTGTTATATTACAGTAGGGAAGAACAGTTTCGCCTCAAATGATTTAGAAACTGGCTTCAACTGGTAATTCCACCTGGACACCATTTCTAAATAATTAATAATTTAGATTAATCAATTGTTGGACAGAATCGAACAGATCGACGTGGACTGCAGGACTGCACCTTGTCCCACAAACCATGTTTAGCCTACTCTGAATAATCTTCTGAACCCCAAAACCAAACAAGTTCCTAACTGTCTCGCTACTGAACTAAGTAGCTCATTTTGGCCAGTTTTTTTTCAGCGACAAGGTATATAAATCAGACGGGAACCTTGATAATTATCCAGGTCCAAAACCGCATGAATGATCCAAGTGGGACAATCTTGATGAGACCTTCCAATGCATGAGTTTTATCCAGTCACTGTTGGAGAGGTAACCAAGGTGATTATGACAACTCCATCAAAATCATGTTCCTTAGACACCATTCCATTGGTGTTACTTAATGAGAATGTTGCAACTCGGCTGACGCCATTTACACTGATCATTAACAAGTCTATCCGCCGGTTGTTTTTCCCGCTAAGCTCCGGGAACTGCTGTGACACCCATTCTCAAAAACCATTCCCTAGACAAAGAGGTGCTCAAAAACTAATCGCCCTGTGTCAATATTAGCTCGTGTCTAAGTTCATGGAGAAAAAATAGTGCGTGCCCAATACGGAATCATCTATTGTGCTCAAATGACTTAAGGAGAAGTTTCAGTCCAGCTTACAAAGAACGACACAGCAACGAAACGTCACTTCTGCGTGTCAAGACCGATAAATCCTAATGCAATTCACAACATTAGGCAGTTGCTATTGTGCTGCTAGATCTTTCTGGCAGTCTTTTTTGATACTGTTGATCATGCCATTCTTTTGGATAGGTTACGTGATTACGTTCAAAATTCAAGGTACTGCCTTACAGTGGATTCGGGTCTTCCCTGCAGAACCGCTCCTTTTCGTGTGCGCATTGGGATGCAATTTCAAACAAGCATCATCTCCCCTTTCGGTCTCCTCATGGTCTGTTGTCGGGGCCTCTCTTTTTCCATAATGTACACATACTGGATCGCATCAATCATCCGGAAGCACAAATTGCTTACCACATGTATGCTG
The DNA here is from genome assembly GCA_023653785.1 of Ophioderma brevispina. Taxonomy (NCBI): domain Eukaryota; kingdom Metazoa; phylum Echinodermata; class Ophiuroidea; order Amphilepidida; family Ophiodermatidae; genus Ophioderma; species Ophioderma brevispina. The sequence goes on along the minus strand of JAMKCH010054907.1, from coordinate 12,077 downwards.
ATTATGTACAGCTCTCTATTTGGACTTTGATCCTAAGATGGATGGTGATGCCAAACATGCTGTCACAAGACTCTCTCTTTGTATTGAGAAATGGATGCGCTGTAACAACTCAATTGATGAGGAAGACAGAATTTTTCATCGTCATGGTTCCTCCTATTACACAAATCGCCTCAAAGATATTACCATCAGGGTCGGGACAGTTTGGATTTCCCCGCCTGGTCAATTAGAAACCTGTGTGTCGTGCTTTGATCATACAATGTCCCTATGACTGAACTGTAAAGGTCAACATTAAGTCTGTTAACTTTCACCTTCCCGCAATATTTAACCGGACCGCCGCTCATGCACATTTGAGTGTTGTCATCATCTCGTCCGCTCACTAATTTTATCTCGCATTGACTATGCCAATTCACTTTTGTATGGAATGTCGTCCAGATATCGGTACACTTCAGATTTTGCAGAAAAGAGGGGCCAGGCTGGTGTTCAGATCTGTTAGAAGGCACCAGCCACACCACTCCTTAAAGAGCGCCATTGGCTACCAATTAGTGAGCGCTTTGTCTTTAAGCTTATGCTTCTTACTTACAAGGGCATTCCTCCATACAATTGCAATCTTACTTGTCCGAATAACTCTCTTTGTATAATCCTGGCAGGCCAGGATTGCGTTCTGTAGATGACAAGACGCTCCTCACTGTTTTCCCGCACAAAAAGTCAGTGGGTGACAGGGCCTTTCCGCAATGCGGCCCCTAGCCTATGGAACTCTTGCCTTCTCATGTTCCGCCACTCCAAGTCCATTGTTACTTAAGAAAGCTCTAAAATATCATCTATTTCCTAATAAGTTGAGTTGTGTGCTTAAATGTGTTTTTTGTTGATTGCCCTCACATGATATTTAATTATGGCCCTGTTTTCTTTGTTTTTTTTTTTTTTGTTTTTTTTTATTTTATAGTTTCATGTTAAGTACTTATCTCATAGTACTACAACAGGTATTGTAAAAGATGACCATGTTTTAGGCTAAATAGTATTACTCTCTATTTTTAAAGCCTTTTGACCTTGTTTTGAGAAGGCCTATATCAAATCGTTTTATTGTATGTAATGGTTCGGCGATGCATAATTGTTTGAAAAATGTGCCGAACCTCCACGTTACTTGGTGCGCTTACATTAATGTTGTGCAAATCTCCTGTCCAAGTAATTTTTTAATCCCTGTCTGGGTTTTGTTGAACTTGAAGAGGTGTGTGATGGCCGAGAGATAACAGCACTGGACTCGAATCTCAGCACCGGAAATTCAGGGTTTGCATCCCAGTCTCAGCAGGCAATTTTAGAACACTTGCCTCTCTCGCTTCCTAGCCAGGAGTAAATGGGCCCAGCATACAGATTTGCTCTGCAGCAGGAGTGCCAATCCCCCCACATCAATTAAAATACTGGTAAGTCTGGAGCCAAAATGCTTTGAAACACAATGGGTACTCCATCCAGTGGGGCAGCTTCTACTATTTACTGTTTTACAGCCATTTTTCTACAATGGTTGCTTTCTGATATGTTTATCTTAATTCTACAAAACAATTTACCCTGCATCCAATTCTTCATATCTCCTCCTAAAAAAGAAGGCTTCTTCTTTTCCTTAGGGAGGCGGCCCTCGAATTCACATCTCCTATTGTCTAATTTCCCTCCAGTCACATACAGCATAAGCTGGGTCATTCCTACGCTGTCATCATACCACAATTGAGGTTCCACAGCCCATAACTTCTGTCTCTCTGTTGATTCAATTTAACTTAATTAATAACAAAAAAAGAACAAATAAAAAAAATAAAAAAAATATACAAATTTTTAATTTTAGTACAAGTATTACCACTAAATCCCAGTTCTTCAGAATGAGTTTCCACTGTACACCCCTTTAAATTGTACAGGAAACTTTTTTTTTTATTTCTATGCTTACACTAACCAATCCCTAAGGTACAAAAATAAACAATAATTTGTCTACATGTAGAAATTTGAAGGGGGTACAATATGGAACTCTTGCCGTTCTTTTCTCTTACGGTTTTCCGTTCATACTACACTGCAACGTACGTTTGCGGTAAGATTTCAGTGCTTAATTACATGTAGGTCTCTGTCCAGTATATGCATTGCGGTACTGCAGCCGAGTTAAATACATTTTAACTGGGCACTGTAGTATGTACGTTGAAGTTGTGCAGCAAAGTGATGGATAATGGGCACTGCACTGCACAGTGCAGCGGGGTATGAAACGAACCTTTAGACCTATCGAGAGGGCACATTACATTAAAAGACAAGGCTGCCTATATTTTGCTGGTATATATTATAAACATGTCTTTCTTGATATAAAACAGGGATGTAAGTGGGCATATCATTAATTTCCTGAAATTGATCCAGCCCTTACCCCAGCGGCCAAACACTTGCGAGCGATGCTAAACGTTTATGTAGGAATCGTCCAAACAAAGGGCTACAGAAAGAGTTAAAAAATGTGGGTATGCTTTAATATGCTTAAATAACATCACCCAAGTCCATTATTTTGTTTTTCTTACATTTCCAAATTTTTTTTATTATGGCCAAATTTCAAGAACTCCAGAAATTTCCGGAAGTCTTACATCCCTAATAAAAATTACAGTTAATTGTAGTTGACAAGTAGTTGACAAAATAGCACTTGCGAAGGCATCCGTGTTGGGCCGTATTGACAAGTCACCTTTGTAAGCAGCAGGTGTGCTGTGGAATGTCTGTATTGTCTGGGTTCTCATTTTCTTTCTGCACACTGTGTAATCTGATAAGTCATCTACGGCAATGCATCTACAGCAATGCAGGCATTCTAATGCACACCTTCCACTTACAATGGGTAGCTTGTTCTTACGAACCAACATGATGGAATTCAAACTGAAGTTATCTAGTTTGTGAAATCTGACTTGTCCGGAGCGGACAAGATAGCTCAATCAGGTAAGCGCTCGACTCCAGTGTATGCTCATCCATGCGTATAGGCGTGCGTTCGAGCTCTGTGAGATTCAGCTGTCTTGTAATTTCCCTGGACAAGAAATTAACCGCTTGGTTGTCTCGATTTACCCATGCGATATTTGGGAAGCTGGTCTCGGCTGCGATGGTTATCTCGATGTATGCTTGCTGATAAGGAAAGCGCTGATCCCGATCTGCTGCATCCCTTGAAATGATGCTAAATGGTTTATGGTATGGTTGGGCCACAGTGATCAGCGACCATTTGTGAAAGCGCTTAGAGGCCAATAGCATAAGGCACTATATAAATCTCTGCTATTATTATTGCTATTATTATATGATAGTGCAATATATCAAAATGCAAAACAGTGGATCTAATTTACAGCTCATATGTCACACAGGAAGTAATGTGTGACGGTGTAATAAACCCATTAAACTATTAGGAGTGTGAGATTGTTTCTTGTTGTATGTTAAGCCCCAAAAGGTGTCGCCTAACGATTAGCCAAGTCAAGTCTGAACATCTTGGCCAGAAATGGCCATTTGGGAGAGGTGAACACTTACTAGAAGATTGTAACAAAATTCCAACCTGTGTGTGTGTGTGTGCATGTGTGTGTGTGTTTTAGGGGGGCAAGGGGACCTCAAAATGTTAGATAATACTTCAGACTTCACCTACCGAATTTGGATCAATGAAAGTAACAAAGTCAATGGTAAAATAGCCAAGGACTCCTCTCTGATGGCAGCTCTGTGCTATCTTCCTACAGGCAGCATTCAATTCATCTGGGTCAACAGACTACTGGGGTACCGATAATCCCCAGCAACCAAACGGAGTCTCTGCATGGATCTGATCACCACAGGATACTACGGTGATGTCATTATTTGGTTCATTAACATTGTTTTGAACTGGTAGGGCAGTGACACTGTCTGAAGGAGGGCATGCTTTCCCGATTACACCACCTGAAAGAAATGAAACAAATCAGAGAGGAAGGTAGTGTAATCCAGAAATACCCAGCGATGGCCTAATGAGCCTACTTTCCAAGAAAAATATCCACTTTGTCACTCATTTTCCCTAGAGATTGTCCCTGTCAGGATTTCTCTGTGTTTATTTTCTGTAACTGTACTCAAGTGAAAAAGTGATGGCTTTAAGGGTAGAACCAAGTGGGTTTTCATAGTTTGACACATATTTTCTAAGCAGTTCCAGCTAAGTCTCTGCAACTCATTCCTTGTAATTTCTTCAAATAAAATAATATATTTATGTTCTTATTTTGTTGTTTTACTTATTCAGTATTGACTTGCCCGCATCTTCCAATTTACGAAAGCTGATTGCAAACCAAACCTTTCACTGGATATTTCCAATGACTTATTACCCAAATCAGCCTGTAAAAGCATGTGTTTCAAAATAATTATGCGATCGACACTTTGGCAACTGATGACATGGGTTGGCTAGTAAATCTGATATTTAACAAATTCAAGGCTCCCAATTTTACTAAATCAGGTGGCAACTTACGTCTTATATATAAACAGTCCAAATCATATGTTATCAATTTGAATATTCATTATTTTTTTATAAATACCTGATAACTTGATACACTGCCATGTTAGGAGGGAGCGGCCGTATCTTGGATACAACGCATCCCCGGATCAGCCTTAACTCAGTTTGAATAAATCCTGCCCGGGCCACCACACGCATTAATAGTCCACTCAATCTATGAAAAATACTAGGTAAACCTGTCAAATTACTACAGAAGGTTTTTCTTGCTGTAACTAGCAGTAACATATCTTCCCAACAACATATCAAAAGGTCGAAAAAGGGAAGCCTGACAAGACATGCTAATTTGCGATTTATCTTACGTGACGTATACGCCAATATTTCGACAAAGGTAGGATGAAGCGCATAAATGCATGTTTAGGGAGGTTTCCATTTTCTGTAGTATTTGAACACGTTGTGCATGGCTATGCCTGCAAGGTTTGTAGCACTTGCAAATGATATATAAATGGGAAAGTGATGGTCATTATTCAAGATGGCGCAATTTTACGCCAAAATTAATTCTGCATTCTAGATGATTTGTCAGACTACAATGGGATGGGGAGATCTTTATTTAGCAAATATTATCAGACAGAGAGTATTTATTCAAACACATGGGTCAACTAGTGCAGGGAGGCACTCCCTAGGTGAAGTGATGGGTATATATAGGTGCCTCGGACAGGTGAAAAAGGTTCCTTTCCCGGGTCCTTTCAGGATTAAAAGTACCCACAAAAATCGGGTCATTCGGTACACAGCGAATAAAAAGGGGTCATCCAGTATGAACCTTTATAAGGTGGCCAATATGATGTTAAAACCTGAAGTTTAAAATAGACGGGCCTCTTTCTCCAGAGTTCCACTAGCCATGAAATTATAAAATTGTGCCATAAAAATTATAAAACTGTTAAAAATGTTGGATGTTCATATTCTTTAAAAATTGGATAATTTTATGCAACTCTGTGCTAAAAGTGGATAGCAGGAAAAGAAGAAAAATGGGTCATTGAGTATGTGAAACATTTTAAAAAAGGCGGGTCATTTTGGTAATAGCTGGGTTAATAAGTAGGGACAGCAGCATAAAAGGAGGTCAAGCCGTCTAGAAGTCACCAAGGCAGCATCTCACAGACCTTGACTACGCAGCTGTAACAGGGGATGTGATATTGTGCGCAAGATCTACACAAAGCATCATTTGAGTGCAGATTAAAGTCAGTCTACATCTAAATGCCAAGAGACAGAATGGAATACATAACCGTCAAGGAGGAAGAGAACTCGTCAACCCTTATGCATAAAACGGTACCTAAATCAAAACGGTAAGACCTCAAGTAAATTGGGTCCTATGGTGGACAGCAAGACTCAAGAGTTAAAGGGCCGTGGCCTGGCCGCTAATAGCATCGTCCTCATACTTTCAAAAATTTTACGGAATGGTCAAACATTTTAGTATTGGAAGAAAGCTACTATTTGCCATTTATCTTGTGATATCTTAGGGCTAAAGGATATTTGGTTTGGAAGTTATGAGCGAAAATGTACCCGTCGACCAGATATCAAATTTTACACATATAGGCTAATCTTGAAAATAATGTTGTTTAGCTCTCACATGGAAAAACGGTTGACAAATATCAGTGCCAAAACCCTACAGATGGGGTTTCGGGGTGAAGACAATTCTATTAGATGAAAACTTTATTTTATTAAAGAGGGGTGTCCCATTTTAAGATATTGTATAATAACCAAATATAGCAAAATGCACATAGGTATTATGCAAATTAGAATGTCTTGCCATGCTTACTTTTTATACCTTTTTGACTATGTTGTTGGGAGGGTGGTACAAACACGTTATCAGCAAGAAAACCTTAGCAATTTTGTCCAGGTGATACTGTAGATTGAGTGGACTACTACTAATGGTGTGGATAGTCTAAGAAAAGAGACTTGATACATGATAATATATATTGAAAAAACCAGTATTTACCTTGACTAAGAAATGCCTCTAGAAAAACTTCCCACTATGGGAACGTTTCTTATTCGGACAGCGTGTGCGTAACTTGGCGAGGAATATCAGGAAATCTAAACGGGGAATTATTGCTATAAGCTGGCTCCTGGGCCCATCTCTTGCTCCATTTCTCTCCATAACGCAGGGATCCTTCTTTGCCCAAGTATGACACGAAGATGAGGTGTGATATCAACAGTATGGCGATGCCACGACCGTTCAAAAAACCTAATAGTCTAGTTGAATAGGTAAGTTGGGACATTCAAGGTTGTCTGTGACGAGTTGAGCAAGACTTTATGCAGCTAAAACAATATATGAGAATGTGAAAGATAAAAGAATAAAAGATATGAAATGTAAGTGGTGGTACTTATAACTAACAATAATAGTTTAAGCCTGTTCATGTTATCGCTTAAATTTTTGCCATTACAAATCGATTAAAAACCCAGCATTTGTGAAGGAAAAGCCAAGTTAAGATTCTCAACATAATCTCATCCACCACTCTAGATGACCTTTGACCTAAAAACCCAGAACACTCATGACTCAATCAAAGAATTGAGGAACTGCAGAAAATTAGCTATCCACTCTACAAGGAACTGCAATTTTAACGAATACTTTAAATGATAACCAAATGGGAACCTTTGACCTATTATACCTTAAAACACACCGATGGACTCCATAAGAATCATTCTGAACACTTTTGATAAATGCCATCTCTTTCTGTGAACAAAGTAGCAAAACTGAACAGTTTACAAACAAGAAACCCATAATGATGAACTTTGACCTAGAATCTCTAAAAAACACCCCCAAGACCCACTGTAAGGGATCACTCTGAGCAATCTATTTTTCATGAGCATTTTTCAATAATGCACTCCAAATACCCTAGATGACTTTAACCTCTTATGGCCTCAACAAAACAAACCCACATTACCAACTGCCATGAGGGATCATTAATTCTGAGCAACTTTGGGGTGATGCCCTTATATATGGAAACAGCATTTGGGGGGAAAATTTTCAACAATGACCTCAAATGATCATGTATTTGTGCAGTCCTCTAAACTCATACTAGACACAGAGTAGATTTAGATTTTTTCCCATACTGCCTGAATTTCACCTGAACTTCCCTGCTGAAGACTGTACACATCATAGTCTGATGGGGGGGAATTTCAACTTTTGCACTGGCAAAATATTCTCTTGAACCATACTTTGTAGAATAAGGTGGGCTACCTCCGTTCACTTACTGGCCTAATACTACTGGTAAACCCTTTAGACCTCCAAAAACAAGCAAAGTGAGTAAGTCCCACCGGCCCTATCAAATATTAGAATAGGGTAAATTAAAAAGATTTGTCGTTAAAGTTGATACACACAATTGGTCTAAAGTTTACGTATATCGATTTTTCGTTTCCTGATGTGCACAAGACATCAAGAGCAAGGAGGTTCTCTCTTGGCACATTGACCTCATTTGACTCTAACTGACTTGTGGGGGACTACAAGGTACTTGTGCTCAAAGACCAATCCCCACTGTTGTTTGGTTTGTTGGAAATGAAAGTGGACTTTACTAAAGAGGACACTGAGAGCAAAGGCTCCTCATTGAAATATGTGCAACCGATCTTATAAATAAAACAGTTATTAACAGATCCGAAAAGTAGCTGGAGCCTTTGGGTGCCCTATTTGGTGATGGAGTACACTATCAAGGTTTTATAATCTTTTTTAAAAATGACCGATTTGTCAGTTTTTCCAAATTGGACTTTTTTAAACAGTATTTTTTTAAAGGTTTTTGGCCCCCAATATAGATTACTTGACACATTGGCTGTCACTGTAGCCCATTGCACTTGAGGTTACTCACTCTTCGTGCAAAAAGAAACACTATTTCCAGAAGGAGTAATTGTTTCAAATTTATTACTTTTTAAGGCTCTTTCTGCAAATGTGTGTTGGATCCCAACATTTATGACATCATTAAATATTAAAAAATGGCAGTTTTTAAGGGAAAACTTAATAAGCTTCTAAGTTTTTTTTCACATACAAATGGCATATCATTTGTTATTGATAAGTTAAAATTAGCCATACAAATTAAAATGTTTAAATTAAGAAAATGACTGATTGTGGCTTTAATATGACAGTGTGGACTAAGGTTGACCGTAGTCCCCAACTCAATTTATTCTTACCAAGTTTAGTTGTAAGCCGGTAGCCACTTCTTAAAATATTGGACTGCCATCCCATATGACACATATTAGATAGGCAAAACAACAAATCCTATCTTTTATTCTCCTTCTTATTTAGTTTGGTGTTTTAAATTGCCGAAAATATTTTATAATTTTAATAATAGTAATTTAAAAAGGCAAAGATATTCCCCCACTGTCAAATGACCAACCCGTACTAGCTGGTTGCACCTCTTAACCTTATACACGCGCGCGTAAAAACTTTCGTGACGACGCACTATCTAATTTCGTCTCATATAAGATAGCAACACCAAATGATATTGCGTGTTTGCTACTAAACCCCCGCCCTGAATAAGAATTAGAGAATAAAATATAGCATTTTGTTGTTTTCTCTATCTAATATCGTGTCATATTGGATGGGCAGTCCACTCTTTTGAGTAGTGGATGCCGGCCCACAGCCTGTCTCCACGACGATAAAAATATTGGCACTGCCCATCCAATCGACACTATATTAATAGGACAGTACACAAACCTATCTTTTTTCTCATTTTATTTAGTTTGGGGTTGTTTTACAATCACCGCAAATAGTCTTTATTCCAATAATATTAGTTTAAAAAACACAAATATTCCCCCGCTGTAAAAATGGAGCAACCCGTACTACCCCTGCGTGACCTGTGTCCTTGACACTCGCGCGTACATTTGAGCGCGACGCACTATCTAATAACGTCTCATATAAGATAGGCAACAACCAATTGATATTTGCGGGTTTGCTTACTAAAACCCCGCCCACTGAATAAGAAGTGATTATGTTAATATGACAACCATTTTATGAACTCTTAATATGACCGGCATACACAAAGAAACATACAAAAACGTTATTTCATAGTATTTCCCAAAACAAGTTCAAGTGAGAAAAATGAGCTAAATTGTGCCTATCATTACTTGCTTATACGACCTAACATATGAGCTATGGTACATCATCTTTATGCATGACACCAGGTACGAGGTAGGCATCGTTGCCAGCAGTAAGTTCTTTTTTTCATTTTTTTTTTTTTTTTTTTATGATTCTTGCATGGCTCTAGGACTGTACTTGAGTATGTAGCCAGGCACATGCTGTGAGTCTGAAAATAAGTTATAACTCATAATATGAGTCTAATAAGCAGTCCCTGTCTGTTTTTTGTTTTTTTTGGAAAGGGTGGCATAGTGAAACTGTTGTTAACAAGGATACTTACCAAATATTTACTCTTATAGGAAAGAGGCGAAAAGAAACTCTGAAAAGGATGCTGTTTGTGGCATAGCTTAAAGGCTGACTCAGAGATTTCCCAAGGATGCCGCCCTCTATTTTTCTAACACTCATTTTTTGCTAGCATAATCTTGTCCACATCCTAATCACTGTGTTAAATAGTTAAGCTCAAATCATGTCCTTCATATAGAAAATCTAACTTTGTGATAAAGATTCTGGTGTCTGAGTTTATTTACGAGTTGGCCCTATGGTACTGGTCATTATTGCACTACAGCTTTACTAACTACTATCAAAATGAAAACTCTGATTCATTTCAAACTTTGGATCATTTTGGGTTATTCTTTCATTTAGTTAATAAACAAGACATTTGCTGAGTCTGTCTTGATGGGTACTATAAAAAATGCACAATACACATATCAGTACTAAATTAGGGATAAAAAGTGCAGAAGAATTCGAGACCCATATCCCTTTTACCTTTTACGATCATGTCCAAAATACCTCAAAGACACTATCAGTTTTTTTTTTTTTTTTTTTAAATTTTTAAATTTGCAGGAACGGCTTTTAAAAGTGAACATACGTCTGTAGAATTCTCATACGTGGATTTTTTTTTTCCAGCAAAAAATTGATAGAAAAGAAAAATACAGCAGTGTCCCAAGATACAAATCGCCATTCAGTTACGTGTTGTTAAGTAAGTGTCCGTACGGACAGTAATGACTAAATTTCTGATTTTATCGCTCTTTAGGTTGCTTTTGGTCGTTAACTTTGGGGTATGTTATGGGGGTAACCTAAACTGGTTAAAACATGCCAAATTTGATTGTTTTGATTTCTGGTTGAGCAAATCACGGATAGTGCCTTAAGTACTAAAATTTTTTAGACTAAAATTTTGGGAAGAAGGTTTGATGAAGTTTTTGTGTATTTGGAATAAGCTTGTTAGTATGGCATTCTGTGACCTCAACAAGGTACATATTCCAAATCACAGTTCACATGGAATTAGTTAAACACCTCTGCTCAGTCATCTGACACTACAAACTTGCTGCCAACTTCAGGTCAACTAGTGGATCTCCATAATTTTTGCCAACCCTGGCCTGTGATTTTCATCCAAATGAAACAATAATAGTTCAAAGTCTGATATTTATTGAACATGAATATTAGATGTTGTACAGTCAAATAAAAGGTTACAGAGTAAGGGTTCCATAAACAAATTCCGAGGTATTATACGAACTGTTTTCATGACAATTAAACATTGGCAGCTAGTGTATTCCATGTCTAACTTCCTCAACATATGTCATGTATAGATGAGGATATTATGATTGTGTCACATGTTGAACACTTCAGGATTGCCCTCTGTTGTTTCTGACAGGCAAAACATATACAGTATGTTCTATGACAGACCAATAAAATCTGGTTATAAAATTATTGCCGACCTTTCCTTGATCTAAATCGTCCACAAATATGCAGAGGCTGGTAGCATTACGCAAGCATGCTTTAAAAGAAGGTTGGTATTATCAATTGGAAAACAAAAAGTGCAGAGCCAACAAAAAGTGAAATTTCACCATGCAAAGTATAGCGGGCTGCTGCCTGCCAGTTTTTCAAACTTCTCTCTTACAGGTCACACACAAAACATTAAACAAATGTCACATCATCTTAGTGGCATAATTCATAGACGCTCTAGGTAACAATGACAGAATTTCAATTTATATATTACATTGTTACATATATCAGTAATTAATGTGTGACCGTAAAGGGGGAAGCTATTGATTGCCTCAGGGACGACTAACACTTAAACCTTGTTGACAGTCTTCTTGCTGTTCCACATACAAGTCGACCCACAGGCAGATTGTAGACATAAGAGTTCATTATAGTAATGTAATGTCTCTATTCATTTATGGCTTAAATGGATGAGAGGTAGATTACTTCAACATTTGCGATCTGATTATAATAAAAAAGAAAAGAAATGCACAATGAACGAAATGTCAATGGTAAAGAATGTGACTTGCTCCCACAAACCTGGATGAAGTCAGGATATGTTTTCATTTTGAGATATGTAGATTTTGAAACGTGATAAAATAAGCTTGTAAAAAGATAGGTATTCACCATTAAATATGCTTCCTTTTGACCATCCAAAAATCAAGATGAACGCTTGGAAACTCATTCCGTGATTTTACAAAAAGTTTATCAAGCTCTTTCTCCTGAAGTATTCTAGTGAATTTATCCAAGTTAGTGGAGCAGTCACTAATGTAT
>JAMKCH010054906.1:0-12822 GCA_023653785.1 Ophioderma brevispina | reverse complement strand
GGTGATGGAAGACAACTCGAGGTCACGATTGACATGACCCAATATGGCGTGTTACTTGGAGGATACCATTATACAGTGTTTTTAAAAATATTCCTTCAATTTCGCAAGGAAAAATGGAGAACTTCTTCTTGATTAAATCTCAGCCGAAATAAATTCATTTTTAGGTCATCGGGTAATCCAAACAACAACTCATATATTTTCCACCATATTTGGAACATCCGCTATGTAGTGATGTAACGTAGAAATCCCCAATTTGGCTACAGTTTCCTACGGCGGAACCGGAAAGTGTGTAGTCTGTGTCACAGACTGCGAAAGATATTATATTAGTACTGCACGAGCGATTAACGTTATCTCCTGAAAACGAAGGGGTTCTCTGGAGATTTTTGCATCAGAGGGTCTGTTACTATGTTTTGTTTTGAATATGTATCGTAATTGGGTCTGATCCTATAGAAAAACGAAGGGGTTCTCTGGAGATTTTTGCATCAGAGGGTCCGTTACTATGTTTTGTTTTGAATATGTATCGTAATTGGGTCTGATCCTATAGAACCTAGCGAGAAAATTGAACGTTTTTGTCGGGTACTTCGGTGCTCGCAAACACGGAAAAGTAAGGCACACAATCGCTACGGGCCGCATCCCTTACGTACTTACCGGACCGCCGTAACGGTTTCCAAAGCCAAGCTAATAGCTGCGCCCATCGGCGCCCCTAAAAATACCATATTTTTGTCGTATACCTAGACCATAGCACCCAAAAGTGCAAATTAAAATATGCTATTTTTGTTTCAGTAGTATTTCTTAAATTCAAGATGTTGGCTACTAAAGCCGCTGTCTTTTTTAACTCGGTGATATTAGCCGCCATCTTGATTTTCAGTATTGTTTGACCAGTATAAACACACAGCTGGCAATTTTGTTAAAATCATCATCAGCAGCAGCAGCAGCAGAAGCAGCAGCAGCATCTTTCGGCTGCGGAGCAGGCGATTACAAGATTTCTCCATGCACATCTATCTTTGGCAAGTGTGGCTATCTGCTCAGCTTGTATCATGCCTTTATCATACCCTAGCACACGTTGGATGTAGGCTAAATAAGAGGTGCGTGGACGTCCAGGTCTCCTTTTGCCATGAGGTGGTATGTAGAGAGCGTATCTTCTAGCAGGCTCTGGCAGACGAAGGATGTGTCCAAGGAAACTCAGCTGGCGATGTCTTACAAGGTGGATAAGAGGCTCAGTGTTGGTCATTGAATATAAGATGGTGTTTGAGACACGGTCTTCCCGTTTTATGTCCAGCATAATCCTATAGCAAGAGGTAGCAAATGAATTGATTTTGCTTTCCATGTCTTGTGATAGCACCCAGGATTCACAGCCATAGAGTAGGATGGTCACACAGGTAGTGTTGAATAACCTGACTTTTGCCGAGATGGATAATTGGGGGCTTTCCACAGACGTTCTAGCTTCCAGAAGGCGCTCCATGCTAGTGCTTGGGCGTCTTTTTAGGTCGCTTACAGAGATGCCATTTTGGAGGTGCCAAGATATTGTGAAATCTGTCACATGGTTTGATGGCTTCACCAGAGACTTGAAGTGTTGGATGAGGGATGACAATTTGGCGTCATGCCACTATGTCTTGGATACTGCTTATTATGAGACCAAGAATTTTCTTGCTGCCGCTGCAGTATTGGTCAGCTTGGTCTGTGCCCTCGGAAGAATGGATCAGCTAGGGAAAATCATCAGCAAAATCCAAGTCATTCAATACTTTGCTGGGCTATGTCTGGAGCGGCGGGCGAGGGTAACTGTGTTACAATTCCCAGAGTCACAATCTGATTTGTGGCCCTTCTTCAGTAGAAAGTCTACACATATGATGAACAGGAATGGAGCTAAAACACCACACTGAAGAAACTCCGGTGGTGATTTCGAAAGGATCCGAAATATTTCCGTCGACCATTACTGCAGTTTTTTAGAGTTGTTGATAGCGCATATGGCATTCACTACTGCATTCCGGTATTCAAATGCCGCATCACAGCAAAACATAACCGTTTATATGATGGAATCAAAGGCCTTCTTTAAGTCTATAAAGGTGACTGTAAGCGGAAGCTGGTAGTCTTGGAAACCTCCATGATTTCTGAGGATATGGATCTGTTGGGCACACTTCTTCCAGACGAAATTCAGCCTGGTTGCTTCTTAATAAGTCAACCAAACAAAATACCAGCTTTGAGTTTTTTTAATTGCTCAAACGCACATTTTTCATACTTTAATCACATTCATCCAATTGAGGAAAATACAAGGTAATTTTTAAGTTTAAAATGGTTAAAACACATTTTGAAGACCAGACAAATTCGCCGCCATGTTGAATGTTAAAAGTATACTCCTAAGCAAAAAAAGGCGAATATGAAGTTTCTAATAGTCGAAGACATTACATATTTCCTTAATTTATTTCTCATTTTATGACTACGGACTCTCTTAAATAATACAGGCATTTAGCACTTTAATACTCTGGAGATCTATGAGGTGGCCATGTTGTCTACCATCTTGGATCCGTCAGCAAAACAACAATACAAATATGCAAAACCCCCAAACCAAAACAACAAACAAACCAATTTCTTTTTTTCTTGTTATTGAGATATGGTGAAAACTAGATTTTCTGTAATGGCGGAATCCTAATTTTATAGATTTACCTTAAAAATGGCATGTGGGACAATTGACGGTGTTATTTAAACATGCTAATCGTTTTACGAATTGATATCGAGACATTGCTTAGAAATGATTGGGGGGGTTGCCAGACCCCCTTCTACCCACTACATCTGGAAAATTATAAACTTCCAACTCCTCCACTGGCGGGTTAAAGAGACTTCATGCCAACTATTGTTGTTGGTGTCCTTGATAATAAATAAGTGGATTCTCTCTTTTCCCGGTTTTCCACTAATTCATATCGATCTCAGTGTTTTATATTTTTACTGAATTATGATGTTCTTTTCCGGTAGACGGTTCATATAGAAGTCCCATTATGCAAATGAGGTATTGCATTCATTCCTCAAGCAAATGCATAATGTCATACTGCGCATGACGGAATCACTTGTAAATACCTCATTTGCATCAAGGGGAATTCTGTATGAAAGTACTACATTTTTGCCAAGGCTCTTCCTTACCATTGTTCTGGGTCATTACCCACTGTATTCTGTTTTAAGTGGATACCTTGTTGGCGCACCGGTACTCAACAGTGATTTCTTTTCACAAAACCCCTAATGCAGCTCTTATGCTCAATCATTCTGATTCATATTATTTGGTAATAATAGGGTTGATCTTGTTTGTGCTGTACAGTTCAGAAGGTCAGCCAAACGCAAATATCTTCGTGAACAATTTTGTCATGTATGACGTTGCCCCAAAAATACATACAGGGCAAGTATCTTGCTTTTGTTTTTGAAGCAGATTGAGGTTACTTTAAAAATAGGGGTAATATGA
Organism: Ophioderma brevispina; assembly: GCA_023653785.1. Lineage (NCBI taxonomy): Eukaryota > Metazoa > Echinodermata > Ophiuroidea > Amphilepidida > Ophiodermatidae > Ophioderma > Ophioderma brevispina. The sequence goes on along the minus strand of JAMKCH010054906.1, from coordinate 9,377 downwards.
GGAGTTGTCATACCTCGATTGCCCAATGCTTCTGGGGGGCATTGTGATTCCAAATATACTCTAAGGAGCATATTAAAAAAACGCTCCTCGGAGCATATTTTATACTCCTGGAGCACATAATTTGACTTAAATTATTCTATCAGATTATGTGGGTTTCCAGGAGCAGACGCTCCCAAAAAACCTGTATGGTCCGTATTGCTCCAGGACCGTATGGTCCGTATTATTTATGCTCCAGGGGCATATTGATCAGGACCATCGGTCATGCGTCCGTTATGTAGCATCCACTGTAAGAAAAGTGTAAGGGGTCATATCCAAAATGATTCGTGGTCATTGCTATAAATGATCAACACGATTTACCCCAATTTGAATAGTGCCGAAAATGATTACTTGGTCAGTTACAGTATAATCAAGTTTGTAAAAATAGCAGTATATTTATTTCGAAAAGACGGGATGTTTGTTTTCAGGAGGAAATTTATAAACAGTATTAATTTATACCAAGGCTTAATAATATGAGAAAAGAAATCCTGTTATTCGTAGGGTCAACTGGGGACCTATTTGCAAATGTCTACTTTCAGTTTAGAGGTTGATGTTTACAGGTTGTAATGAACCAATACAAAATTTATTGAAAACTGCTTACCGATTGATCTCTAAGAAATACAGTTTAGCCTGCTGGAAAAAATAAATAAATTAATGGTGGATTGTCCATGTTTGTGGTTTTTGCCATTGTTTTAATAGGGGTTGCCTTGGATCATTTGTCTCTAACGCGTGTTGGTACTTTTAAAGGCAAAGTGGTGACAAAAACGCCCCGGGGAAGAGAAAAGAAGAACAGTTCAACATCCTCAGTAATATATAATACAAATCACCCTAAATGTCGTAAGAGAGTGAGTCCCTTCAAAGAGGTTGATATATAGATATATAGGCAAAACGTTACGTATCTTTAGAAATTCACGTCTCGCATGTTTTGCCGACCACAAAGAAAACATAGAGTACAAAACAATAGAATAGCAATGGCTGCTTCCGCTTCTTCCACATACTGTGGAGACCAGCCTTTGCATATACACTAATCGGTTGTGATACAAATTAATGTATGTGTTAGATGGTGGCCAGTGTAATAATGGGTATGGATCAGTGTGCCCAGATACTCTTTTTTTCTCATAATGCAATGCGCGCTTAGGTGAAAAGATGTATCATTGAGCGGTTTATTTAAATCAAGAACGACTGATGTGTCATTCATTCGTTGGGTGGCCATGGGTATAGGACCCAAAATTTAACCACCCAATAGCACCCAACATCCAACAAACTGATATTTGGCGGATCGGATTGTTTGTATCGAATGACATTATGTGTGGATACACAGCACCCAAATTATAACTTCCATTTCTGCTGGCGGTTCAAAGAGACGTAATGCCAACTATTGTTTGGTTGGTGTCCTTGAGAGTACTAAGTCCTGGATTCTCTCTTCTCCTGTTTTCCCTAATTCATATCTGATCTCAGTGTTTTCCATCATTTTTACTGAATTATTGATGTGGTTCTTTTTCGTAGACGAACGTTTTCATAAAGAAGTTCCCCTTGTTGATTCAATGAGGTATGCCATTCATTCCGTCAAGCACGCCGCATAATGGCCTACTGCTCATGACGAATCAATTGTAATACCTCTTGGCATAATTGGAATTCTGTTGAGAAACGTTCTACCTTTTTTGCAATTCTCTTACCAATTGTTCTGGGTCATTACCCACTTTATTCTGGTTTTAAGTGGCTCACTTGTTGCTCACCGGTCCTCAACAGTGCTTATCTTTTAACAACCCTAATGCAGCTCTTACTGATCAATCATCCTCGTACTGTCAGTATTTATTTTTGTATACATTGGGTTGATCTTAGTTTTGTGCTGTACAGTCGAAGGTCACCAAACGCAAGATCTTCTGTGGAAAATTTTTCATGTATGAGCTTGCCAAAATACAACAGGGCAATGGATCTAGCCTTTGTGGTTTTGAAGCAATTGAGGTTACTTTAACATAGGGAATATAGAGTTTAATACTCTATTTGCCATAGGCTCTGGGTCCTTGTGCATTTCAAATATACTCGAGGAGCATATTAAAAAAACGCTCCTGGAGCATATTTGTACTCCTGGAGCACATAATTTTGACTTACATTATTTCTCCAGATTAGTGTGTGTTTCCAGTAGCATACGCCCTCCACAACTGTAATGGTCCCGTATTGCCAGGAGATTATGGTCCCGTGTATATAGCGCCAGGGGCATAATACGGACCATACGGTCCTGGAGTCCGTAGTCGTGTAGCCCATCCCCTGTAGAAAAGAGTACGGTCATTCCAAATATTTGTGTTCATTTCTTATAGAATTGATCAACACATGTCCCCCATTGATTATGTGCCAGAAAATATCTTTTGGTCAGTTACAGTATTCATCAGTTGTAAGAATGCATTACTTATCTTATTTCGAAAAGAGGGATGTTTGTTTTCAGGAAATTTATAAAGTATTAATTTATACCCCAGGCTTATAATAGGAGCAAAGAAATCCCTGTTATTCGTAGGTAACGGGACCTATTTTTGGCAATGTCTTACTTTCAGTTTGGAGATTGCATGTTGTCAATGTTGTAATGAACAATACAAATTCTTATGGATAAAACTAGCTTTACGATAATCTAAGACATAACATTTAGCCTGAAAAATAATAATGGTGGATTGTCATGTTTGTGGTTTTTTGGGCCATTGTTTTTAATAGGGTTCCTTGTATACTTTTTCTCTAAGCGTGTACTTTTACACGGCCAAGTGGGTGACAAAACGCCCGGAAGAGAACATTTTCACCTCCCTCGTAATATAATAAATACATACTCACCCTAAATGTCTGTAAAGAGAGTGCCCCTTCAAGGTGTTCTATATAGATAGAGAGGCGTTACGTAATCTTTAGAAACTCACCGTCTCGCATGTTTTGTTTTGCCGACCACAAGAAACCTGAGTACCAATCATAGAAGCATTGCTGCCTCCGCTTCTTCCACTACTGGGATGCCGCTTTTGTATCACTAATCGGTAGTGATAACAAATTAGTATGTGTTACGAGTGGCCGGTGTAATAATCGTGTCCGATCATTGTGCTCAGATCCTTTTTTTTCTCATAATGCAACAAATGCGCGCTTAGGTGAAAAGATGTATTCATTGAGTCCTGTTTATTTAAATCAGACGACTGATGTGTCATTTCATTCGTTGTGTGGCCATGGTAGGACCAAAATTTAATAACCACCCAATAGCACCCAACATTAACAACTGATATTTTTGGCGGATTGTTTGTATCGAATTGACATTAATGTTGTATACAAGGCACCCAAACTGATAATTTTCCGTGCAATATTCAAATGTCAGCGCCATCACGACGACTGGTTTTGAATGCGTTTCATCAAATCACCCCCTCGGGTCCCTTATTTAATCACTGCTCCCAATCTGGAGATTCACAACAGAAAAAGTAACCGATTTCAACAATGGGTTTTGACCTAATGCAATCGAGTCCCTTCACTATAGGCAAAACTGGGTCTTGTAATTTTTAATAACATAATAATATGACCATGTTTTTATATGGGGTTTATTTATTATATTATACTTTTTAAAAATTACCCTCTTTTAAACCTTGATGAATGGTTCTTCTTGTAATGATATGTCTTTTTCGTTGCATTTTAGGTCAACTGCTTTTAAGGTGCGCACAACTGTAATTATAGGAAAATTTATTGCAGTCTATTTTAATTGTCCCTTCGTGGTGTGTATATTGGAGATGAGTGAAGAAGTTAAATGAAATGTTTCATTAACCGGTTGCAAAGTAAAATCCCATCAGTTTAGGGTGTTTGTATATCATTATTTTTATATAAAGGGCGAGTTATTTTATTTTAATAAATGGCGAGAAAACTACCATTCGCGAATATAATGGTCTTCTAGAGATGTGTTGAGCGTGCTAGTTTCTTCCTACCATGTCGAGCACAGCCGAGCGAACTCTGTCAGAAACTAGCAAGCGAAAACCATACCTCCAGACGACCACTATTCGCGAATGGTCTCTTTAGCCTGGTTATCTTGTCATATACGGAGAGGCCTGTATTAGCGATGTGATATCATGGCAATCAACAACAACTGATTCTGAATGATGCAAAAACTGAAGTGTTAATTATGTGGCTCTCATTTCGTAAACTCTACCCTCCACCAGTAATATTGGCGGTGTAAGAAATTGAGTCAATCTTCTTCAGCTAAGTACTTGGTGTAATTCTTGACACTCATATTAGGATGAAGAACATATTCGCAAATTCTGGGCGCTCGGCTCTTTACGTATTTATAAAATTGGAAAGCTACGGGAGTTCTTATCAAGACTATGAGAATATTAGTCCCCATTCTCAGTGGTCGTGTTCAAGAAGCTCTGCTATGTCCCTTTTCGAGTACAGCCCCCATTTATAATAAATGGTGTTGACCCCCACCCCCATAACCACCCCCACCCCCACCCGAAGCGTTAGCTGAGCCCATGCAAACTCTTACACAAAAGGATATAAAATATGATCCGAAAATCTACCCCAGTGCCTCAGCAAATCATCCCCCACCACCAACCACTCACTCACTCCAGGCCAAGTCAACAAACCACACACGAACTCCACCCATAATGAAATTGCTTACTTCCACGAATCGCTGACAGCGAGGCGGAGCCGTGCGTCTTGTTCTTTCTGCTTTTAATACATTAAGAAATTTCACAATCATGAAAACAAAAATAATGGAAATACATAAAACATACCGGCAGGCAATCTGTGACAAGGCTGTCTGACTGAGCTGTCGAGCTAAACCGCAAAATCCTGTGTTGGATCCGGATACTAAAAATAGCTATTGTGGGTGATCAAGACGTTTGGTTAAAATACTATTGCTCTTTACGGTAGATTAGATTTCAGGACTGCCTTGAACTGGCTGAGCTGTCGAGCTAAACGCAAACACTGTGTTGGCATCCGGATACTAAAAATAGCTAGTCTGGGTGATCAATACTTTTGGTTAAAAAATTACTATTGCTTTATTACGGTAGATAGATTCAGACTGCCTTGAACTGACTGAGCTTTCGAGCTAAACCGCAACACCTCTGTGGTTGACTCGCGATACTAAAATGCTTATGTCTGGGTATCAATACGTTTGGTTAACATTACTATGCTTTACGTAGATCAGATTCAACTGCCTTGAACAAGGCTAACATTCTCAGAGGTCTCCATTGGCTGCCGGTCTCTAATCGCATCATTTTTAAAGTTTGCTAACTAGCTTCACAGTCACTGCAACGACTTTCCCCCATCATCTTACGAACTCATTTCAGATACAACCCGTGTCTGCAAGGTCTCTGCGGTCCATCTACTCAATGTTTGTTGAACTTTGGTCCACGCACAAAGACAATCTATTATGGTGATCGATCTCGCGGGTAGCTTCTCCCTATTTGTGGAACAGATTGCCTCTGTCCGGGCTGTACGCAGGATTCATTGGGGGGGGGGGGGGGGGTGGGGGAATGCGGGACTTGAAAAATGACCTTTTTCGAAAAAGTGACATTTTTTGGTGAAAGTTAACCTAACCCCCTAAATGGTCCTTTTTGTACCTTTGAACATTTTTTGCACCAAAAATGACTTTCGTGTCACAATTTCTCTAAATTTTGGGTCTTTTATCAAATTTTTTCATCAAAACATGGACTTATGTCCCTTGTTGTGTGAATTTTTTTGGGGGGGTGTGCGGCCCTCGCTTACGGGCCTGCCCTCTTTCCATTCGTGCTGCTGCTTCTTGATGGAATGTAATGAAAACACATTTGTTTAATAAGTACCCTTGGGTGCTATTATGGTATGTGTATGAGTTAACATATATTTATAAACTGGTCATTGTCACGTTTACAACGAACACGTATACTTATAGGAAAGACAATGAGTTATCTGTTGCAGTTTAATTTTATGTAAATTATGTAACACAATGGAAGTTATGTTTCCATTATGAATGCAGAATTAATGATTCAATGCTATGTTATTTTTGTCAATTTATTGCGATGGTATGGTTACGGGTATTGTAAATTTTACGCAATGAAAAACAAAATAAATGTTGTGAAAGATAAAAATCAGAAGAAAATTAGCGGAAGACGATGCATTAACATTTTTATATGAGGACAATTTTGTAAAGGATTACTGTACGACTCAAAAATTTAAAAGTCAATCTTCTTCGTTTCAAACCACAAAAATCTAGGAAATTGGTCAAAATCCAAAATGGCGGATATGCCATATAATCCCCTTGATGCCAATGAAGGTATTTCCATTCATTCCATTCCATCAAGCACTACTGCACAACGTCATCAGCGCTGACGGACCTCATTGTAATACCTCATTGCATCAAATGGTACTCTATATTAACCGGCTACCCATAAAGGCTCAGGGGCGATCCCTCTGGCATAAACCTTTTTCAGAAAGAATTACAAGAGGGGGCCAGGAGTGCGCTGGCGTCCGTCTTTTGTATTCAGTTGTCTTGAACATGCCTGGATTGAGTTTAGTGCGGGGAGGGCAATCATGAATTGTAGCTCTTCTCTAATACAATTTGATACTTATAAATCCAACAGGGTTCTAATGACAATACTCGACGCCATGCGTTTGTGTGGCTGTTTAAGCCCTTAATTTACCGTAATTTAAAAGAAGATGTAAGCACTCCCTCCGACAACGCTCATACCGTTTGTCTCATTGAAGTAACACTACCACGCAACAGCTCCGTGAATAAAACAATAACATCATCTTTTCCACTGACCCCTGTATAGTTTAATTGATCGTCTTGAGGTTGTGAGGTCTCTGACATCGCTCCAGGGATAATATACACCTAAAACTGCAAAGCATCAAATACACTTAATCAATGGAGACTTCCTCTTCAAACCAAGTTGCGAGAAACCTCTCACGTCGATACTTTGGTTCTTGCTCTCTGTTTGGTCCCGGCTACATTCAGGTACGATAAAAACGAAAGGCGTAATAAACGAAATTAAGAAGAGAGTCCAAATTATAATTGATTACCAATGATGTTAAACTTGGTGCTGCATCAGCGCCGTCTCTCTCTTCCTTGTCCTTAAGATTTCCTGTTTTCACTGCTGCGGTATACATATAGGTTATTTTATTTCCATCGCTCCATATCACTACTCCAACATTAACTAAATAAATAAACTAAAAGAAATAAAAGATTGTTTACGTTTTGCGTCGTATTGTTTATAAATAAGAATATTAATTTAATAAAAAAACAATAATGTCATCTGCAATTAAAACAATGAATTTTGGCATTTTTTGTTAAAGTAATATAATACCTCCACATGCACACTGTGGTGAGAGAAATTTGGGTTCATCACGTAAGTAGGAAAGAGAATAAGTCAAGGGGAAAATACAAATACAACATCTCATAAATACTGCAAGCTATGTATCCTTAACAATGTAAGACTTAACATCTTCAAATTTTACAATTTCACTGGTTTGTTTCAGATATAAGGCCAAGAAAAAAATAAAGTTTGGCTCAGAAGACCCGCGGCCATTAGGTTTAAAATTGCTTTTGACCGCATAATTTTTTTTAGTTTTACTCACTTTAAATTTTGTTGTAAAAAATTTCAGAAAAAAAAGGAAAATTTGGCGAAACAATTAAAAAATAGGGCCAAAAATGCATTAAACAAAAAAATAAAAAAAGTAAAAAAAAACTCTATGATTAATTTTAATTTTTCTAAAAAAAAACCCCGCATTTAGCATTAGCATTTTCACATTTCTTCTGAGACAAACTTGTTTTTTTGGCCTAATTATACTAAAATAGCAGGATAACTGGTAACCTTACATAATACTTTTTAGTCAGGTGGAAAAGTCTAGGCACACAGCCTGAAGGATGGGGAAATGGAGTACAAACTTGTTCTATTGATAGATTTTAGTCATTAGGACCTAAGCCAATAATTTTGGTGGGTGTGCAAAAATTTGTTGACAGTTGCCATTTTGAAACATCCAAATATGGCTGCTACCATGTCCAAATCACTAAAAATCCCTAACGGATTCCGATAGAAACAAAATCTCTCGGGTACTGGGTTTTAAGCACGATAAAGTGTTTGGTAATGTAATTTATCATTACATTTCACCATAAATACAATATGGCGGCTCAAAAGTCAAAATGCTCTCGGAATCATTAAATGATCTTTAACTCCTCATTATACCTATTAACGCTAACTTGAATACATACTGAACACCTTAAACGTGTTCTGCAGGTGTTCAAAACTGTTGATCACACTCTGCAAGTGTTACGTTAACACCTCTATATGCAATTTCCCAACGCATCAGGACACGTCCAGTTTCTGGCCCATTTTGCATTTTAGAAGGCTTGATTCCATTTGTCTATATGCATGCTTTAGCTTTACACTTATAGATACATTTATTTTCACACAGAAACGCCTTATAGTGCCTTCCGGCATTTCTCGGTTCTTTGGTTTTTTGGCATAAAAAACTCTAGGTTATTTCTGAGAGTGGAAAACGTGCAAGTTTCAGCTGGAAGGTATGACAGAAAAATATTACTTTACTCCCAGAAAAAAGAGTCCCTGACATAGTTATGTGCGGCAAATAATCTGACAGAAACTGCATTTAGCAGCTGGAAACCATTTTTGGCAGGTTCTATTCTTCATTTGGAAACATGTTAGGTGCCTATATTATTGTGTTAATGGGTGTAATCAGAGAAGCACTCTCCTCTTCTCCCTTTTTCTGCGGGAGACTCCCTACTTTGCTAGCATATCTCCCGATTTTCGGTAATATTTAAGGAAATAACTAATTAACTAGAGCAACTTAAAGTTAAGGAAAGATGGCCATATCTTTTTCAAGTGAATAAGAACATCGATTTGAAGATTTCAGTTTTATAACGCTGTAAACTGGTTCTCGACACGTTGTCTCTCGCCGACTTTCGGATAGTTCACTCACATAATATTTTTATTTACCATTTAACGCTGTAGCTAATGTCTTAGTTAACTACTTAACTACAAACGGTGCAAGGGATACACCAACAAAATGTATTGTTATAAAGAGGCGGTTTTGTTTTGAAGTTTTCAAGCTTTAAAAGTTTAGGGCTTGATACTTTCCATGTAAACCGTTTAAAAACTACACTATCCGTGACTTAGTTTTAGACAGTTACTTAAATGGGCTGTCCATACGGCGAAGCTCTGTCCCAGTTTTTCTGGAAAAATCTGTATTTTAAGAGCCCTATCTCACATGAAAATACGGAAGCCATCTTTGCAAACAATTTTTGGGGAAAGGTCAACTTCCTTAAAAATCTGAAATCCTTGGCCCCCTTGCCAATATCTACGTTCTGTACTGTTGGTTCTTTTAACTAAAAATCATTATTTCGA
>JAMKCH010054904.1:0-20056 GCA_023653785.1 Ophioderma brevispina | reverse complement strand
AAGATCAACGCACAGATATATGGAGATATCCCTCCAATTTCATCTTCTGTTGCCCAACGCCGTGCATGATGTGTTGGTCATTGTTATCGTGCAATTGATCAAGTAGTCTCAGACGTCACATGTTGGAAGTTACCGTGTTGGAAGGATCCATCTGACACCCCAACTTAATGACAACCAGGGACATTTGGCGCTACATGGTGAACAGCATCTGGACCGCGGCCGTTAGATAGATTGAGGCCAACATTCTTGCATGGCTTCACCTGAAGATAGATTGCCATTCATCAGATTGCATACGAAACATGTATTGAATGACAAGTATGCGTATAAACAGGAGAGCGTGACTTATTGATCGCCACATCTTCTTCAAGTGAAATAGTGATATCGGTTAGATTGAATTATACTGGATATAGTGGCAAAACCACCAGATATATCATACAGGCAAAGTCATTTAAAGGGTTTAGCAGCGATAATGCGAGAGAATCGAAAAAATGTGGAAACTTATAAATCAGGGATAAGGGTGGACAGTTCCATATACTGCTTAATGTAGAAACAAACAACCATATTGTGTAAAAAATGAAATATTTGAGGAAATTTGTCATACCGTCTCTCGTAAATCTACACTAAACAGCTGATCGTGGTTTACACCAGTACAAAAATAAACAAAGATCAATGATGTTTGTGTTTGAGGTCAAACTGTATTGACCATGGTAATAATAATAATAACTGGTTTATTTAATCTCGTATCGTAGCCCGTAGGCTAAATTGCCAGAGACATACAACAAACTAATCAAGCAGAAACAATGCAACTTCAAGGCAGCAGCTTAATCAGCGCCATGTTGCAACATCCAAACAAACTAATCAAACATAAATACACACCGTATGGGAAGTGAGACATTTTGTGGTTCCTTTGCCCATATCAAATGAACCATAAAGCGAGCGGTAATTCTGAGTTTAACCAATATCACTTATACAAATTAAATCCAGAATTGAGTACCTTGAATAAATCCAGCAAGTGGCCCCACCCAGATTTGAACCCGGGACCCTTGGGTCCAAAGGCAAGCTCCCTAACCATTATACCACGCCCCTCTCTCTGATGCACAATACGACGCTTAAAATCTGGGATATTCACCGGGAAAGCCTTTTTTACCTCAAGTCGGAATTTTGATACGCACGTATAGAAACTACAGAATCCTAGGTAAATCAATCGAAATGCGTCCCTTTCTTAAAATAATCCATCAGAGCATGTTCATCTACCTTAAAAGGAGTCACATTTATAAAAATTGTCCAAAAATAGAAACCCCAAGGAAACATTTGCCGTTACATTTCAAGGAAAGTCAATAAGTAGCTTTAATGCTTGTCATTCTCAGTGGTGGCGCCATACCCCTTTTTCTGAGGGGCGGAGGCAAACGGGGGACAAAGTGGAATTTGGGTGGTGGGAAAAGTGAAATTGGGAGGAGGGAGCAAAATATCACAAATTTGGAAATTTTTGTAACCAATTTTGGCCCCAAATCGCTGATTATTGCTCAAATTGGGTGATTTTTGACCCCGTATTGCCTAATTTTACCCAAAATCCCTAATTTTTCTTGACTAGTCATTTGCCATCATTTAGAGCTGAAAACCGCATGAAAATCCGATATTCTTATGACATTTTGGACCATTTAAACCATAGCTGAATATGCCGCAAAATTGGAGCTGTGACTGTTTTCTCCATTTCGGGTTCATTCTCTACCAAAAGATCATTCTGACCTGTTGATTAAAACCTAACAAAATTAAAATAAATATTCAACTGCGATTAGAATATTAATGATACAGTTTATATAATCAAATTGGAGAATATTTTCTCAATGTAATTATGTATTAACCCTCGTCTTACAAAGTTTTGTAGGGTGGTTAAACCCACCAGTGAACTTTGCTCCGGTGCGCTAAAATGCCAAAAGCTTTCGTAGAAGCTTTAGGTATCTCATCCTTTCTAATCATTTTAACGATACAAAAATGTGAAGGTAGTACCTTCACCGTGGTTAGGGGTGGTTGCCACCCGAGGAAATTTTTTGTGCTTTTTTGAAAATATTATGCACAGTATAACTCTAAAACTACATCTTTATAGAAAACTAGTCATTCGCCATCATTTAGGGCATGAAAATCCGATATTCCTAACTTTTTAGCGCAAATTGGAATTTCGCCTATTTGCTGTGGAAAATACCAATTTTGCAGACTTGCGGACTTGATGACATCATTCTGACGCAATACTAGGTATGTTGGTACTTCTTTTAGTATCAGTGAAAGAGGAGGACCATAGCTAGCCACTGGTATCAAAATCATAAGCATCGGGTGGTTTATAGAATGCGTTCTTTAGTAATTTTATTATTCATGTATTATGAGTAACCGCTAAGGAGGACATTAATAATAACAATTATAACAACTTTTGATTTCTTTAATTTCTTTGCCCCTCCAAGAAAAGTGCATTATAATGGCTAACTCATTGTCATCTCTAATGTACTCTTAGACTGGTTCCATTTCTCAAAAAAGTGCTTCCTACAACATGAGGAAGGCATTTTTGAGTAAAAGCAATTGGGTTAGTGTTTTAAGATGAAAATTTTATGCTAATTCCAAATTTTCTGGTCCCCAAGCTGAATTTTGGGTAGACGTTTCATATAGAAGTCCCATTGATGCAAATGAGGTATTGTCAATCATTCCGTCAAGCGCTACTGTACAACGTCATACAGCGCGTGACGGAATCAATTGTAATACCTCATTCGCATCAATGGGACTTATATGAAACGTCTACCGAATATTGAGAGGAAATGTGCCTAATTAGCATAAATTCAAAATGGCCGCCATTTTAACGTTTTGTACATAACTCAAGATTTAAGGCTTGTAATGACTTCATTCTTGTGTCTATACAAATGTTTTCAGGGTCAAGGAATACAATTAGATCATTAGTTATAGCATTAGGTCAACCTAACAGGTAATTTGCATAAAAAATCAAAACGTGAAATATTGTGGTAGTTTCAAGCATGTAACACATTTTGCTCCCACCTGATGGCGCATGACCTTATAGCATTAGGTCATTTTGACAGTTAACCCTCGTCTACCGAAGGGGTGGGGGTGGTAACCACCCCTCCCTTCAGGATTTTTCTCCGCCTTGCTAAAACCCCCTTTTTGGGTGCCAAATTATTTAATGTAATTGTCAATTAACATTTTTCGCTCCTTTCATCCAAAAACAAACATCCACCGGAGTACAGGTAAGATACAGGGTCAGGGTAATCACAAAGTGATGGATGGGGGGGGGTTTTTTTTTTTTTTTTTTTTCCACTCCCCTTCGGAAGAGAAGTAACAACATATGCCTAACACAACACAGGAACATCACAGACACTAGATTTTGGTACCAATAGATAGCTATGGTCCGCCTCTTTCCATTGATACCAAAATGAGTACCAACATGCATAGCATTAAGTTCGCATGTCAGCAAAACTGCCAATTTCCATAGACACACACAGTGATTTTTTTTCGCCAAAAAAGTTAGGAAAATGCAGATTTAATGCGTTTTTTTTTACTCTACTTGATGGGAAATGACTAGTTTTATATCATGACAGCACTTTAGAGCTATAATAAGGTGTTTGAGTCACTAAAATTGCGAAGTATCAATTTTCAACCCTATATTCAGTATTTTCGTACTTTCCTCAACATATGACGTCATGGTGACGTCATAATGGGGATGTTGGTACTTATTTTGGTACCAATGGAAAGAAGGACCTCTAAGCTATCCTTTGGTACCAAATTTACAGGAATCGGGTGTTCAGTAACGAAAATCACAGCCCCCCCCTTCGGGAGATTTGTTACAAAAATGGCTCAGGTAGGCGAGGGTTAAGAGCACGGTTATGACAAAATTAAAATCGATGCTATCAGCATATAAAAGGTTATTTGATATAAATATTATTAATTAATTGCCTCCTAGGGTATATACCTAAGCAAATATATAACAAGATTTAATTACTTTAATTTTTTTCATTAGAAAATATCTTGATTTTTCAATTCCGTTAGTGCCGGGGGGGGGGGGGTTCCTAGGGACCCAACCTAATTATTCTTATTTTTTTTTTGTATCAGGAGAAGCGTATTCATAAATTAGACGATTAACAGAAAAATCCTTGAAAAATTTGATTGCGTAACCGAGAAATCGCAAAAAATCAAATGTTGGGTACAATATGGACCCCCCCTTGAACACTTAAGTGTTAAGGACAAGCATTGCTGCATTACATTCATTTATCGATCATAATGACTAAATTGGTAAAAAAAGGTCAATCTAGATAGATAATTATTTAATTATGGCACACATTTCAACATGATAGGTGTATTTTAAAAGTTTGACCCCTATGCAACCTTAAATTAGCCCCTATTGAAAAAGTGACCCCAATTTGAGATTAATACCTACCTAGCATTGATATAGAGGGCCAATACTTACTACCAAATGTGTCAAACCTTCCCTATATAGTGGGGACGAACGATGTTTGACCAAGGTTCCTGCTCCTGCTCTGTTATATTCTCTTGAGTATTTTTATTTAGAAAAGAGGTCATTATGACTGCATTACCATATTTGGTCATTTTTTTTACCTTTTTGTACATTTTAACACCAACGTGTTCATTGAAAAGGCTAGCACTTTATTTACTTTATCATTGTCCCTTGGAAAATATTTGAATCCTGTTCCCTTAAGCTATTTTGAGAAAAGAGTGTTATGACTAATTTATTAGTTTTGGACAAATTTTACGTTGTTTGGCCATTTTCACCTAGTTTTGGACAAATTTGAACTTGTTTGGCCATTTTGACCCTAGCAAAGTGGTCATTGAAATGGCTACTATTCTATTCAGTTAATTATAGTTCTTTGGGAAGAAAACTGTACACATTCCCATTATGATTGTTAAGAAAGGAAGGCATTATGACTCATTTATGATTTGTTTGGGCCAATTGACCCCAGAATATGTAAATTGATATGACTAGCACTCAATCCGCTCATTTGTGTTCCTTTGGGATGTAAACAATGAGGTTGTTTGCAGATGACAGCATTGTATACAGGAATATTGACAGATCAGAAGATCATATCATCCTTCAACAAGACCTTGACACTCTTGCAGATTGGTCCTCCACTTGGCTAATGCAGTTTAATGTAAAAAAAGTGTGCCATCCTCTCCATCACAAGGAAACGCAAACCCAGCTTCCATCAGTATACAATCTTTGGTGAGTGTCTCGAGAGAGTAGATCATCATGACTACCTTGGTGTGACCATCTCACATGACCTCCGCTGGGATAACCACTGCAACAAGATCAAGTAAAAAGTCAGCCGTTCACTTGGATTGCTCCGTCGTACTCTTTCTCCCTGTAAACAAAGCGTCAAAGCAAAGGCATACCAAACTATCATATGTCCACAAATGGAGTATGCTTCTGAAGTATGGAGCCCGCACACCCTAGATGGAGTCGATCGCCTTAAACGTGTCCAGAGAGCAGCTGCTCGCCTTGTCTTCGGAGATTACCGTAGAACAACACATGTCACACCCTTAATTACCACCCTGGGCTGAGATCCACTCCATGTCAGACGTCTCCTTTCTCAAGCCAAAATGTTCTACAAGATTCACTACAATCATGTTAATATCCAGTTTCCTCAGTCCATACATACTGAATCTAATTTTGGGAGACATTATCATCATTTGAAATACAACATTCCTAAAGCAGCTAATAGATCCATACAAGTTCTCTTATACCCACGTGCTGTAAGAATCAGGAATCAGCTAACCAGTTATAGACTGTACTTGCTCCATCAGAGGCCATCCTTTCAGAGCTCTCTGGCCTCCATTAGAATGTTGCGGCCACCTCTGGGTAGCAAAGATCTGTATGTACCAAGACTGTTTGTAAAAATGCACCCTCAGTCATCATGGATTTGTTTATCTTCACCTTTCTACACTTTTTGGCACCTTTTGGTCTCTGATGTTGCAACCTGCCAACCAATCCCAGTTTAGTGCGATGAAGCTGATGATAGGATCACCACCATTTAAGATTGGAAGATACGCAAACTTGTTTTCGAATGAAAAATTTTGTAAAGAAGGCAATATGGTTTGATGTACCTATTTTTTGGACTCTTTTGATTTTTGATTCCTGTAAAATTTGGTACCAAGGATAGCTATAGAGTTCTTTTTTTCTTTCAATGGGTACCAAAATAAGTACCAACAATCCCCATGAGACGTCACCCTGACGTCATAATTTAGGAAATCACTGATATAGGGTGAAAAAAAATTTATATTTCGCGACTCAAAACACCTTATTATAGCTTTAAATGCTGTCATTATATAAACTAGTCTTTTCGCAGCAATTAAAGTCAAACCCGCATGAAAATCCTGGATTTTCTAACCTTCTTGACGAATACTTGAATTTTTCAACTGTGTGGAATTTGGCAGTTTTGCTGACATGGCAACTTTATTTACGTCATTGTGATGAAATGCCTCGCATGTTTGATACTCATTTTGTATCAATTGAAAGAATAGCAAACCAAGAAAAACCATAGCTATCTATTGGTACCAATTGTCTGATTATGTTCCTGTGTGTCTTAGGCATGGGTACTTCTCTTTCCTCCCCTACCCCACCCCTCCCATCCATCACTTGGGGACCACCCTGTATCTTACCTCTAACCCCGGTGGATGTTTGTTGTTTTGAATGACAAGCGGAAAATGGCAATTGACAATTACAATTTAAATATTTGGCCCAAAAAGGGGGTTTTAGAGCAAGGCGGTGAAAAAACCTGAATGGGTAACCACCTTCCCTCCCCCCCCCCTTCGGTAAGACGAAGTTAACATGTTAACTTGTTCTGAGTACTTATTAAATACATTAACATGTTACCATAATTAGTTTTAGTCAATTTGTTTTTCTATGTTCTGAGAACCCAACATGATTTAGACCTAGCCCCGCTTCATACTGTGCTTGGCTGGAATATGAATAATAAGCCATTCCACATACATGGTCATTTTGTTAACACATTTAGTTGCACACCTTTTTATGTTTCAAAACTGTTAGATAACTTCCATATAACAAAGCTTTGGTTACCCAGCTGAAAACACAGCTTTTCAAGAACTTTCTTCAAATACTTTTAAACTGAATTCTGTTACTTTAGCGTGGAACTGCCCATTTTAATATTATGCATTAAATCACATTTATGATTGGATTTTTCCGAAGCATCCTCTACTCTATCATGCACATATCGTCTAGCATCGAAAAAAAGCTTGAGAGAACCTTGTGATACATCAAAAGTGGTGGTGCCAATCAACAGCTTTTTTCATAGTTACCATGAAGTAAAAGTTTGAACGAGATCACGGAAAGGGGGTATCGCTTGATAATCGGGGCGTTGCAAATAAATCGCCCATATATTAGCAAGCGTCAATATAATCTGAATCCATCCCATAATTCATATTAAATAGTCATGAAGGTTGGATTGGCAGGAATTTCATTTCGAATGGGATGATCAAGGACTTCACTATTGGTTTTGGGCTTTTTTTTTATAGTTTGAGGGGGTCTTTGTTTTATAGTACGGCGGGTCTTTGTTTTATAGAGTTTGAGGGTATTTTGTTTTATAGTTATGCGGGTCTTTGTTTTATAGTGAGGGGGTCTTGTTTTATGTTCGGGGGTCCTTTCCTTTATAGTTAGCTGGTCTTCGTTTATATATAGTTTAGCGGGGTCTTTTGTTTTGTAGTTGATGGGGCTTTGTTTTTATTTAGTTGGGGGGGTCTTTGTTTTTAGAGTTGAGGGGGTCCTTTGTTTTAATAGTTGAGGGGGGTCTTTGTTTTACTAATTGAGCGAGTCTTTGTTTTATTTAAAATCAATGGTTTTTTTTGTCAAATTGTATTATGTAATACCCCCAATACACATAAAGCTGTACTCCAGGCTCCACACGCAATGATATGGGGAACTATCAGGTTGGGATCGACTATAGACGAAGCGTTAAAAAAATCAATAAGAAAGATCTACCAGTTTGGCAATGTTTCTTGGCCAGAATCCAGGAGGACAGACCATACCAACCCGTCTCATCTTCACAAATACCACCATTCAACAAGTTTCCATTCACAGTTTGATGACAATCTGCCCCATACTTAGGAATTTGGACATGCTTTTTTTGGAAAAAAACAAAGTTTCTGTTAGCTCTTCCAATACGAAATATTAGATTGAAATACACCTGCACAAAAAAGTATCTCGCAGCCATATTTTTTTCGATCGTACTGTGCCAAATCAACATTTTTAAAGTGCAAAAATGGCTGAGATAGAGTGCCCGAAAGACGCAAAACCCCACCCCAAATCCACAGTTGCAGTTTTTGGATTTTCATGGTCACGTGTGGTACAAAACCACTTATCGCTCACAATGGTTGGAAACCTGGGCTTCGTCATTGAGGCACTGACGGCCCTATTGGTCATCCAAAAAGCCCCAGCAGGTGGTTAAGAGCCGGTCATTTATTACAAATTGTTCCCCTATAATGTGCTAGCGACATAACATACTACAGAATCAGCCAATTCATTGTGCTCATTGTAGTTGCGCGTATGGGATGGCATGTCCCTTCTAAAACGTGCCCCGGGATACACTTCGTGTTAAACAGGTGTCTCGGGAATGCTATTGTTTCGGTAGACCAAGATGCCCGCCGTTGCTCCATTCATAGCTAATTACAATTACTGTTTGTAGCCAATCCATTGTATCAGAGATCAGTTGGGTACGACGCCATATACGTGTGTCTTGATTTACACAAAGAGGTTTTCCTCCTGACTGAATAGCGTGGAGAAAGCCTACTTGCAATATTGATTGTGGTCCGCGTGTTCGTGTCCCCGTACACTGCAATGCCGCTTGAAAAATCCCAAAATTCAACTTTTGGTTTTGGGGGTTGCGTCTTTTGGGGATTCTATCTCAGCCATTTCTGCACACCGTTTACAAGCGAGGTGTTAATGAAAGAGGAAGAACTAGGCAACAATATGTATATTCGAAAACTTTCAAAATGTCCTGACTTTGGCAACAGTTCTGATCGCAAAACATGCCAGATTACCTTTAGTGTCCATGTGTAAGGTTTATATATCTTCTACCCTTACCAGAAATTATCGAAAGGACAGATAGGACACTACTTGTTGCCGCTAATTTGGTAAATTTTTTCGCAGCATAACGAAGGGGAAAGTAAGTCATCTCCAATCCGGTAAGCTTTGTTGATTGCACTTCAATTTGGTCATCAACTTCTAAAATCAAATTTCACTGTTAGATCATTTCTTCTAGCTGTCATGGTTTTCTTTAATCTGCGCTGTAAGTGTTAGGTGTAAGAGGAGACCCGCTGTATCACGAATAACTTAACACAATATACACAAAACAACTATTGAACAACATATGGAGTGGTTTCATAGGAAAAACGGAGAATTATACTAACCATAAAACGAATTAAAGCGTTTTTTCTGAATGCTCTATTTGAAATTCGCGCTAATGTAAATACGGGATATGTATTTGTGTTATGCGATAAACGGAAGGCACAGGTGCGTCACGCATCGTTCACACCTGAGCTGTTCATAATTGTATTCCTATGGCATGTGTTAAACGAGACGGTACTCAAGGTCCAGAAAGCAACCTGCCGTGTTCATAAAAACAAAATCCACAGACTATTTGTAAGAAGATTGACTTGAACCGAATATGACATTCAAAACATGATTTTATATATACAAAATAATTCGATTAATCATACAATTAACAATGCACAAAATTTATCTATATTCTTCTCCTATTTAAAAATCAAATTAAACACACAACTATCTCATCAATTAAATATAGTTCACAGTTCTTGTTGGTGCGCCCAGTCTCTGTAGAATCAGTTCCACATAAATCTTGGCGACAATTTCTTGTCTTGGTACAGTTTTGTATAATCCACTAGTTTGTCGCGAAAAAATCGCAAAAGTCCTTTTTGGTTTAGGAGGACCGCCGATTAAATTATAAACTCCGTAGACTTGAAGAACACTGGAAGTATAATGCAAAACTACTCGTAGTTATGTCCACACGGTACTCAGTGCGTAAAGGTGAACGTCACTGGTAAGAAGCAAGGTCCTGCTCCCGGGGGGGGGCACTTGTATTCCAAGGTGGATATCATGCTCGTGTATTCCTCTCCAAACGTACCCTAAGCGCGTTTGTCACATGGAAAGAAAACAACCCTAAGCACGCATTTGGTTGATTTTGCTAACCCTAAACAAGTACTTTGGGCTTGATTTTACTAACACTAACAATGATGTTTGGCTAATTTTAAAACCCTAAACAAGGACTTTGCATGACAGTTTTAAAAATACCACCCTAAACAGTATTTTTAACATCGTTTGCTACCCTAAAACGAGTACGGTTTATAAATGTGCCTTTAAAAACCACTCTACAAGGGCAGAGCCTCTTATTGTAACTACGAAGGGAAATTTTTGCACTGATTTCACATTGAAGTTTTTATATTCCACTATTTTGTGTAATTAAGCCATCAATTTGCGCATTATCTAAGGCCTAATAAGTTTAAATTTAATCTAGTACATTTAGTATGTCAGTCTTTTAAGTTGTCCCTATTTCTTTGAATTAAGGAGTCTTACGTGTAATCGTATTGACAGTTTTTTTTCCTGCATTTCACATCAATCCATTTTCATTGAAGTAAAACCCGGACTAAAAATATCCATGACCTTATTTTGATCGCAAATAGAACAAAGACCCTAAGTCTGTTTCTACTGCACATATTCCTATACTACTATAATTTTTAGTGTAGAATTAACACGGGGAAATGAAAATGAACTCCATATTCTGTAGGAGACGGGCTACGACATAGAGAAATAAGCTAAATAAGGGCTGAAAAACGGTTAAAATACAAAATCACTAGGGGAATCTACCATGTTTGAAATCAGAAAAAATCGGGAACAAACCCTTATTTTTCCATCCAGCATTTTTTAATGGTGATTTTTTACAATTACTCTCAATATCACACCAAACATGTAAATTTTCGACGTGAAAAGCACCATACCTTATTTTTGATTTTTTGACGATTTGATACCCTAAACAAGTGTACGCGCGTACAAAACAATCGCCTGATCTCAAAAAACGACCCTACTTACGCTGTTTTTGGGTAGCACAGCATGATTTCCACCTTTGAATACAATGCCCCCCCCCCCCCCCGGTCCTGCTGAATTTAATGTTAACCTTTGTTTTTCCAAAGGCAACATTTTTTGTGCAGCTCCGACAATTCTAGCAACTTTCTAGAATTGTATGAAAGAACATTGATTTTTTAAATCAAATGTTTGAAAGTTTCTCCACCTTCTTGTTGATAGTCTACATTCGGATGAAATCTCTTGATAACTGGCAAAGAGAAATTACTTGCAACAGAACTTTGTCCGTAGAAAATTTCCCATGATGCAACAAACACGGCGCGGAGACACGACGACATTGCGTCCAATCTTTTCAGTTCGCTGAAACATGTTTTAAAGGACTTCACATCTCCCACATCCTGCGACTGATATGTTTTGACATAGCAATGACACAAAGTCTATTGTTCATAAGTGTGCAATCTTGCTTTGCCTATAGGTTAAACAAAGAACCTCTATTCAATTCTTGATGAAAGATGGTGAGACACTTTGTCCTATTTGTCCTCTATAACTGTGGACGTCTTCTGACATGGTCTTCATGATCAGTCCCATACACTATCCATTTTAGAACTAGGTCATTCAGAATAAGTCAGCTTATTGCACAACACATTGCAAGATTCAATATTTCCAGTTCTCGCTCACTCTAAAGTAATATGATTAAATTTAACATGAGGTAATTAATATAATACAGAAAAAATCATAATGTCAGGAGTTCTGTCACACATGTATTGACCTTAACGTGACGGTCGTATTGCATAACACGTTATACACTAGCGCGATTTTTAAAAGCACATGGTCAGACGAGATGGGTTTTTAAATTTTCATTATTAGGGTTATATAATCCCTTTTTCGATGAAAACACTCCCATATGTGGTCAAATAATTATTTTAGTAGTGTTATTTTAATATTTTCTTTGTAACGTTCTCCTTTATTTCTTGACGTAAATTTCGACATGAGTGCATATAGGCAATTTACACAGCAATGAAAGATCCTCTAGAAAAACTTCAAAAAATCACCTGCATGTTTAATTTGTTTTGATTTTGTCACAATCCGGCAATTATTTATTGTCCGCTAGGTTGTCTAGATTGCCTGATTAGCTTCTTTTTTGTAATTTCACGTCATATCAGACGCAGGTTGTCATCTTAATCTTATAAAAATGCTTGCAGCACCAACAACCATTTTGGAGAGTGCCACCGGGGCCGGAATAATAACATTGTCATCATAGCTAAAATTGACCGTCGGATGGGAGTTCATGAAAACAGGTGATGAAAATGAACAGTGGTGGCAATTTGCATCCGACGCCATTTTCCAATTGTAAATCATCTTAGCAAGAACCTAAGAAGAAAATTTTGGTGTAAAAAATGTTTTTTTTCTGGGTCCAAGGAGTTCAATACCCTATCCCAAAAAGAAAAACTGTTGCATGTGCCGATATTTTTCCAAGATGGGCCGACATTTTATAGGCACAAACCTTACATTTCCTATTATTAGATATACCCTATGAAGATGATTGTGGTGTCAAATAAAAAAACATTTCTTCAGGGATTCAATAAAACTATTTAAAAACTGTCAGTAAATATAAAAGTAATTTGAAGTTTGCAATACGGTCACTATTTTCCCAAATGGTCAACATAGAAAAGGCAAAAATCATTTAGTAACCCTCTGCTATAACAGCACCTTGGATGACGATTTGGTGACAAAATGTATTTTTTATAGGTCAAGGATTTCAACAGACATATTCTCAAAACTGTCAGATGAGTCGTGAGTCATGGTTAATTCATGGACTATACCATGTGACACCCTAAATTTGAACACCTTAACACTCTATTGTGTAGTCACCCAAAACATATATCTGGAATTGATGGGAATTCCTGACTATTAAGCCTGTATTATTTTAATAGAAACCATTATGTTGTTGTTTCAGATATGTCAAGAGTAAAATGGCACCTTATTTCGAACAATTAAATGGTCCTGGTCACGCGTGCACACCTATTGGTAGGTCAATGCTTTGGGTTTTCGGTTCATATAGGGGCATAAAGCGCAGTTAGAAGTGCGAAGGAGGATTACCGAGGGTACGTGTTGTTATTAATTATCAGCATCTTGGTTAATATATTTTACCAGTTTGCCGCATTAAGCCTGACATTGCAGTAATTTAACACTCTTGGGTATTTGTATTTCAAATATTTGGCTATCTTGGAAAAAGTGACAAATGCAAAAAAAAAAATCACCTTTACATCTCCTACCGTTTTTTTGAATAGTTTATTGAACTCCGTGACTCGACCCAGAAAACACTAATTTTGACAAGACCAAATCATCTTCCATATAATAAGAAATATACGGTTTCTTTTACGAGATGTCGACCATCTTGAAAAAATAGCCGGGTATATCATTTCATGACTCAGACTTTCTGGCACTTGTATTTGAAACCTCTTGAGACCCAGAACACATACTTCGACACTAAGTCACCGATAGTATTGCTTTTACCTTTAAATGGCGGCCATTTTGCAAAATGCTGGTTTATGCAAAATGCCATCGCTTTTATTTTTGGTCATCATGTGTTTCGTGAACTACACCCCAATGATCAATTTTTTAAGCTATGATTGCAATGTTATTATTCCGGCTCCTTGTTGTTAAAATCAAAGTCCCTTTTTCAACCTGATGCCTTCAGCACGATTAGTATAATAATGAAGTGGACTTTTTATCTCTGGTATGAGATGTTTGGTTGGATATTGGATGCCAAAATGTTTGGTTTTAGTGGGGGATGAGTGCCAGATCTCATGGGAGCGTTTCAAATCTGGATAAAATTGGTGAAGTTTGGTAACATAAGTACTCCTTTAGGATGCCTGATTTCAATTGTACACAGGGGTACACAACTTATAAATGTTCCGATGTGATGTCTGCTGGTTACAAGGATTCCATAAGGTATAGTATACAAATATTGACTGCTATGAGGGCATGGTTGAAACTATAGGCCCAAGGTTAAAAGCTCGAACAATACTATGCTCCGCGGCTTAAAGCCGAGGGCATAGTATGGTTTTCGAGATCACCGAGGGCCTATAGTTTTCAAACATGTCCCCGAATAAACAAGCAGTTCAATTTTGTTTTATATACCGAATATATAGATTCTTGTCTTCGATTTGTGTAAAAGAACATTCTAACCAAGATTCTTACAAACATAGGCCTAAATATGGTGTATGCCATGGTTTAAGTAACAACAATTTCGTATAACTTAACCGATATTCTCCAGGATCCACTTCTAAGTGTTCAATTAACAATCCAAAATTTAAAACGCAAAACTCGAACAGTAAAAGTTAAATAAATTCCAAAATTTCCACTTCTTCAATTCCATGTCACCATTTTTAAAAGTCCGCATCATGTCTTGTAAGTTCTTCCTGCCACGATTGCAAGTCAGAAAGCGTATATCCAGTAACACCCTTTTCCTGTAGACCTTGTTTGATAATTCCAATCTGACTCTTGAATTAAGGCCAGGGTCCGTCTGCGATAGGATTTTTTTGCTTTACAACACCCTTACTAAGCCTTCCTTGCTGTTTCAGGGTTGCTGAGAAACATGTGAAAACTCGTGAAGAATTATCAACCTTCATGACCTATGATATCATCTTTCCTTGTGTTTAGGAAGTGACGTTGGAGTCCCAAACGTATCGCCATCATCGGCTTTTTGCTATATCAAGTGCAATTTTTCTTCGGCACAGATGGCTTCCAATCATTCAACTCCGAATTCTCAACTTTCCACGCCCTGCAGATTGGTCGTCACCGCTGCCAAATAAACCTCGAATTCTTCACGGGCGTATTTTACCTGCCGTTTGTATTAGCCCCTATCAACGCGTCTATGATTCCATTTAAGACCTTCGTCCGTCTACAAGCTCCGCAGCGTGGGCTGTGATTCAAAAGCCATTTCGTTCCCTTGTTTCTGGTGTTGTTTGTACCGCTTCTGGACCGCACTGTGTGTAAATTTGAAACAAAAAACCCTAAAAAACATCGTCTCTGCTTCACACACATAAATGTAACCCCTGCGAGTTCGCGCTGTATATCTCTTACACCAGCTTCATAATACCAACAACTCATATCGGATGTATATCCGTACGGCAGTCTCTATGGTGGGAAGATGTGGTCCCGGTCATAGTTCCCGAATGAGATGCCCGCTCTCCCAGGGCATAGTTCATTTTTGGGTTCAATTCTTGAAGCTAATTGAATTTATGCCTCCACTTTTAAAAAACCATCAATGAAAGGAATCTAATATGAGGTATATAATTTATACTACATTTGGCGTATAGTTTGGAAATGGTTAAAAACTTTGCAGAAATTTTGGTTTGTACAGGGTCAAAAATTTAAAAAATGCTTCCTTAATTTTTGTAAAAAGTGGGTCAAAATGTTGGTTCATCTCATAGAATGAAATATGTAATATAGTTTTGACTATCTTTACGTGTTGGTCTTACCGACTAAAATCAAGAGTTTTGGCAGCTATTGGATTCTATTGCCCTGTGACCTATTTTGTTGATAACGTGAAAAATGAGGCATAACATATAAGACAAACTATTCCGTTATTTCAATCCTTTAGCTATGGCAAACAATTTGCAACCACATCTTACCTGATCAAAGTCAAACTTTAACTTCTGACGCATGTACACCCAAAATTGACTTTTTCAACCATTTTCACAGTTTTTCTCATAACTCTCCTCCCGAATTTTAATCCATACTTGTTAGAATCCTTATTATCCCAAGAAAGGGTGTCCGATCTGCTTTTCAACATGAATTGCGGTTATTTAAAATGTGCCCCTGTAGAAACCGGAAACCCAAGATGGTCCATTAAGGGAGGTTGGCAGGTGCTTCTCAATTGCATGGGTTTTCAATGCCTAAATTACTTGATGTGCAAATTCACAATTTCATCCGGAAGCGCATACTCGTTCACTACATTCCCTGTATTTGAACATTGGATGTCATAAGGAAGGTTGGACAGTGAGAATACTCTGTATCCTGTCACCCATCTGACAATCTTACCCTTTTCAATAACTCAAATGAAATATCGAAAATAATGTAGCCTTGGCATTGCAATTATTATGACACAAAATCGTAACATTCAAGGGATTTGTAATGACAAAATGGTCGTAGGGGTTCAACCCATGTACATTTCAAAAGCAATCATGTGAGTTCCATCGTATAACTCAAACCTGCCAATTATAGATTAATAAACTGTGCCTTAACCTGTGTAAAAACGGAAAAAAAAATCCCGCCCGCTCAGATTGTGAGGTAGCAAAATAGTTGCTTTGAAAACGTAAGGCCCCACACTATAGTATAAGTTTTTACTTACACGGCTATTTCCTGTAAGGAGTTTTGGTAATAGCATTTACTTTTCAAGTAAATGCGCAGTTATTACTTCATACAAGACAGAAACAAATAATAATTAGTGATAAATATAGTTTTAAAAGATGTGGACTAAAATGCTAACTTTTGATGGATCGATGATGGCATAAATACTATCCACTACTTAAAGGTTTAAAAAAAAACGTCACACGAAACAGCTCCCCCGAACCAAACCTCTTCCCAACTACACAGACCCAGTATTTTTTTTTTGGCAAAATCGGCTACAGTCTGTTCAAACTTTGCAAAATTTACAATTTTTATCATCCCGACCAGGGATGATTCAGTCTGCGAGTTTCCCCGTCCTTCAACGAGGCAAGTGATGCTGAAAACGCCTAGCAGTAGCGACAAGCATCTGTTAAATCAACAAGATCAAGCAGGTTTTAATTGTGGCAGTCTGGAAGTGGGTTTTCTAGCAAAAAAACGGCTGTGTGACTTAGCTTTACTACTGACTGAATGGACATCCTATTGATTAAACGGCTTACATTTCTTCCACGGCTTCCTGCATTCAATTTCTCCAATATATCCCAAACTTGAGTTCCCTAGATTCTCTGTCAGTGTAGATTTATAATTTCACTATTTCTAGTTTCGTATGTGTCCATGAAAGGAGGATTTTTACACGAGAG
The DNA here is from genome assembly GCA_023653785.1 of Ophioderma brevispina. Lineage (NCBI taxonomy): Eukaryota > Metazoa > Echinodermata > Ophiuroidea > Amphilepidida > Ophiodermatidae > Ophioderma > Ophioderma brevispina. Next base: position 2,905 of record JAMKCH010054904.1, on the reverse strand, counting down.
TTGCGTTGATTTCACTCTTCCCTAGAGAGATGTCTGTACAGCGTTGTGTGACATTTACCGTATAACAATCTATACTTTCCCGCCTGCTGCGCTACATACTTGATCTAAATTTTAAGCACCAGTGGTTTGTACTGATGCTATGGATGTCATGGTTTTCTTTTTTTCTTTTGCATTTTTCAGAGGCTAACCTTCGTCCAAACACGATTTTTCTGCTACATTATCACTATCACCCCCCGTTTTTGGTTATTAAGGGACAAACTCATCTTGTTTGGCATCAGTGTGTAGCTACATATATCCTTTCTTCAAAAGTACAAAAGTTACAACATAATCAAGTTTAACAGTATGACGTCAACAGTGATGTCATAACTTAGAGTTTATTTTTAAACGTTTATTTTAAGTAAATCTCCAAAAACAAAAGTGTTTTCCTAACCGTTTTCGCCATTCATCCAGCAAAATTGGTCTTAATTTGCATATGGGTGACAAGTAAGTATCACTTGTAATAACAAATATTGACAGTATTTGCTTACAGTAGCACAACATACGTAGCAAAAGTTACCATTTCTTGCTTGTATTTTACACATTGGGTACGAATGCGGAAAGAGAAAGAGTGCTCGAATACTATGCCAGTCAAAATAGGATGAACACTGCCTTAACCCAACACTACTTGCAACGAGAATCAATTCGAACAGAATTTATTGCGAATTACCTTTAAAAACAACATAAATCAAAAGTCTACTAAAAATCCCATGAGTGTGAACATAAATATTTTTAAGGGGTAATGTTTATAACAGGGGTCAAATATGAAAGTATCAAACGCTCCGAAAAGTATGCCAACGTGTTCGTTACATTTCAAGAATTAAAAAAAATGTATAGTTTGCCATCTCTGCATGTTTGTAGTTCAATAGTTAATGAGTTAAAATAGTTCAAGGTCACATGGGGGGTAAATTTTCAGATATATCCGTTTTCGTTATAAAAAATGGTGTCAAATTGTTCGTCTATGTAGAGAACCCAAAATATATGGTTACAACCATCATAATATTCGTTGCACCTTGAACGGCAAAATGTGATTGGTGGCTACAGGGTCGATGGGAGGTCCCGTGTCAGAGCTCTGTGATTCTTATATAGACAGTTTCAAACAAAGACTATTTTACATTACTTATCTAGGTGGACATAAAATTTTAACAGTTCAACCAGTCCGATCACAATCGGACCATTCGAGGTAATTTTTACCCCCGGATGACCTTGAACTGTTGATGAGCCTATTGTACGAAAACCTATAACGCCGAGCATAGGGCACAACTATACCTTTTTTGTAAACCTTGGAGTAGCCCAATAAATTGGGGTACGTCATTTAAATCAATTCGAACAATTCTAATATTTAACTCCCGTAAACAAAGTTTCCCCTTATTTCTACATGTTCCACTAGTTGATTTTGGTAGACTTTTAATATATTCTTTTTGGACTATTTCACCAGTATATTAACACCAAAATTGTTTCTGTTGCAATTTGTGTGGGGTCAAATCAAAAAATTATTGGAGGACTATAAGGACAGAGATGCGCACCCCTGGGAAGTACTTATCTTCCGAAATAATTTTTTTATAGATTTCGAAATCAGTTCTACGTGTGTTCTCCGTCTATAAATGCCCATTTTTTTAGAACGACTGTACACCATGAGTCATTGACTCCATAAAAATGGGGTTTATTGATAATTAAATAATAAGTAAGTCGTGTCCTATGCATAACGTGCGGATTTACGTATGTGTATGAACGGAAGTCCCCGAAATTTTCAGTGGGATTAGTGCATTTCAGAGTGATTAATTTCCAAAGGGTCATTGCACTAATCACTAGCCTAACTATCTAGAGTCTAAAACTCACGAAACTATCATATTTTCAGTGATCATTTCAGCATTACTCCTTTTCATTGTTCATTACAGATTCAGTGATTCTTTTAGTGATATTCATAGTTGGCATCTGCTCTCATATCATTAAATAACAACTGAGAACAAACAGAATGCACACGATATTATAGTAGATTCTAACCATCGTGTCACCTCTAATACTTTTTTCGCAAAGGTATTGGCATTGGAAATGAGGGGATGTTGCAGTGGGATGAACTTAAACATTCCACGCTAAAGCGATGAGCATAAAGTTCGATAGCAGAGAAAAATCAATATCTGTGCTTGAAGGTCCCCCAGGAAATGCAAATAGAAATTGAAAGTGGTTTGTGTCAACTCTACAAGGGGGACGAGAAAGCTTCAATATTTTGGTTGATGATGACATCATTTGTGGTATCATTGCTTTTTCACAGAGTAAATAAAATTCCAGGTAAATTATTCATGACACTGACTGAAAATCAATAGTTTCATCCCTAATGATTCATATCGGGGAAGTGACTCGTTTTTCTGGCCCTGTTTATTGGAAGTGAATGTCCGATAAGATTTGGAGTAGGTTTATCATCTCATGTCCTGGGACCTTTAAATGAAATCATTCAAGTCAACGTAACGTATTTAAAAGTTCATTAACTCTCAAACATTTGTAAGCTTGACTCGCATTTGCTTCATTCAATGTTAATCAAGGTGAGTGAATGTTACAGACTTTTGGGGCGCCATGTTTTTAGCTGTGTTTGAATCACAAAGACACAAAAGTCCTTTGGACTATCCATGTAACTTGAAAGTCCAGATTATCTTAGTTCGTTCATGAACCAGGTAAACGGGGCCCACACATCGCCTCCTCTCCCAACTAATCGACTCTGTCCAAAACCTTTCCTTCGGTGACACGACGGGTTGAATCTAATATAGGTTTTTTTTTTTCAGCCAAATCAAAACGTTTTGCTTTATGTCTACTATTTCTCTATTACCTTGCATTTTAATAACAATCTTTGCTACATATATCGTCGCACGCATAA
>JAMKCH010054903.1:0-18985 GCA_023653785.1 Ophioderma brevispina | reverse complement strand
AATTATGTTCCAATTTTACAATCATTCTATAACACTCCCTAAATTACACAATTGTGAAAAAAATGAAAGTGCTTCTAAAAGTAATTTCATGTCCTGACATGTGACATGATGATCCATCAAAAACGAGGAATAATAGCAAAATGGTAATGAAAATATGACATTCTATCCTGTGTTGTTCAATAAACATTCATATTATGCTAAAGTGCCCAAATAGAATTTATACTGTTGATAAAGATCTGCAAGTCACGCTTTGGCACAATAAATTATAATCACCTTAAAGGTATTCTTATCTTTTACATTTCTTATAAATTGTTGTTATTAATTCCATTTACACATCACTGTAGCTAGGAGCAAATCATATTTTAGTGTTTCCATGCACTTACAATAGTTTCATTGCTTTTAATAAGAAGAGCTTAACAATTCATTACAAAATTATTCTAAAATTTTTCTAAAATGGCCCTCTGAACTGCAAGGTGTCAGTGCCCCAGTTTGCCTCCATTAGCCTATATCGGTTTGATAAATTATTCACCAATAGAGCCCCTTTAATCTAAGAGGGCGGTAATAATAAGTAATTCAGTCAGCAGCCCATTAAATAGAGCATCCTGTTCCACATGCCCATGGCAACCTGCTCTTACTGAATTCCATTTCTTTTTTAGCTGAATCAACTGATAATAGGATTTTTTTTTTGGAAAAAAGTACATTTTTCTCATTAAAGTTTGAATTGCTGTTATAGTGCCAATTTCTAGTATCATAATGTTATTCATCTTACCCCCAGGATAGCGACTAGATTATATGGTGTGAAATTGGATTCATATTACCACAAAATATTCTCAAAAAGGATAGCAAAAACTTGAATTGTCATCTATAATTGAAAGTTTGCCTTCCAGATTCAACTCTTGTGTTACATATCATGCATATAATAAACCAGTCCTCCCATTGAACTGGTTTTCTCAATATGCCAGACATCTTTCCTATTTCAGGAAGCAGTTCAACCATGTGTAGATTTGGCATAACAAAATACGATTGGCACAATTGTAGGATAAAGCTACTTTCAGAACATCAATATTCCCATACCTGGTGATTTCACATCCTCTGTAAAATTGGTGTGTATGATTGTCCTGGGTGCTTTAAAGCCACTATCAGCATTTTTTTCAAAATGTTAACAAATCACACACCCTCTTTTTCATCTAAGTCAATTTTTTGCACTGTTGTATTGGAAATTGTTGTAGTAAAGACCCCAGTAAGTGGTTAAACATAACACGCCATATTTGTCAAAAAATGATGATTTTTATGCTTTGTTTACTAATAAAGGTTGGGATATCTGACTTTTTCAGGTCTAGAAACAGTTGTAAATGGCATTGTTAAGACAGCTTTAAAATGCTTAAGTGTGTTTTTCACAAAGAACATTAATATAAAGTGTTGATAAGACCTAATACGATTAAGTTAAGACAAAAGGGAATTTTTAATATTTGGAAAAAATGCTGATTGTGGCTTTAGCCGCCCCCTTTTTTCCTCCTCCCTTAGGCCATTTTCACAAGATTAAAATATCCGGTGCCTTGCTGATGACAGACACCTTAAAATGTGGCGGTGTGTTTGTTCACATGGTTTCCATGGGCCACTCAACATGGAGACATCACAAAACAACCGTTTGCAATTTTTGAGCTAAATTTCTTCAGTATTGGTATGTGTATCACAATGGATTTTGTGTACAAACCGAAACAACCAATCAACATGAACATCAACGCTATTAAATGTCACCATTGCATCAATCCTATGCCTTCTCACTAACTATATATCCAGTACTTTAACAACTTAGTCCACCAACTGCCATATTCTATATACAGCATATAAATTTTGTAAATTTGAGAAACCCACATATATGTTAGTGGTCTAACCGATCTCCCTAATTCTGTTAGGACCTCGTACGATTTTAAATTTCAAAAATCGGTTCTTTCCGAGTTCCTTTTTTTCTGTGTTTTTTTTTGCATTAATCATTGCCTTTTCGATCAAAGCTGCCAGAACGTAGCATATCGATTTGGTAACCACGAAACGGCAAATAGTTAGGTAGGATAACATACACAACTCTTAGCGTACATAAAATAATAATTTATTGTTCATTTCCGATTTATTTTCACCAGTTGGCCATCAGTTTGGAAACATTTTTATTGGACCTCTTTGATCTTAATTTAATTCCCGGTTAATGAAAAATGGTAAAATGCGATTTTTGGCCGATAACCGAGCCGATCCGATAAGGTCAAAATCGGCCCGATTTCAGAAATACCAGATCGTATCGGTTATTCTCTATATATTTCACTGCAAAACCAATTGCTACAACTAGCTGGGTATGATTTTCTCCTGACCGGGCTCAACCTTCCCCTGAACAGCTTTTGCCCCCTTAAACCAAGCTGCCTACGCCACTCTTGAAGCTATTTTGAAACTCCTCCCATCCTAATGACAACTATGTAATCCAATTATAGCGTATCGATCTTGAGCAAACTTTAACCATCCTTTCAGGTTTTATCCTAAATCACAGGTGTAACCTCTTTCCTGAACCTTCAATCGAGGAAAAATGGTGCCGTGTGGTAGCATCCCTAGTGGCATAAATCAATCAATCAATTGCCCAACAGGTATGTTTTTATGATTCTAAGCACATTCTTGAGGTTGTTGAAGGCTAACTGTGTTGAACTAGCTGTGTATGGCATAAAGCAGCCGGTCAACAACCAGTTGTGAAATGTATTAACTTGGATGTTGACATTATAGACCATTCTTTTAATGACATTAGGCAAAAAATCAGAAGAATGTGAAAATGCAATGCAAATGCACTTTTTTTAGAACAGTCTCAATGCTACATGCAGAGATTTAAAAAACCAAATTTTGCATTTTGCATCACCCCTTTTTTACATTTTTTTGTGGCCAATTTAGTGAAGCAAAACCTAAAAACAAGCGCAAAGACCATTTTAAGACACAATGTGTTCCAGTCCTGTCTTCTGTCTGACAAATTTTTTTCTTGGCGTATTATCCCACATCACCATGTGGTAGACGTCAGCCACTTTAATATTTGTCTTAAGAATACGAAACTAAATCGGAAAAGTTACATTCAAATACACCCCAGGACGTTTCGTCTGCCATTGCTGTTTGCAAATGGAGACATAAACATGAAAACTTTTTCATCTGGAAGTCTGGATCATTGGACCCCGATTATCAAATATGCAAAATGAACTCATTTCATGATTATGCCGTGGTTGTATACCTGTTCTGATCCTAACTGCCTCGACTTATGGAATGCAGCCTTATACAGCTTACTCTCTCCCGTGCTTCCTGCAATGGGTCTGATGTGATGCCCAATTGCAGCTTGAGGGTTACTCTTTTCCACAGATTTCTAGGTACGCACCAATTTGTTCCCACCGGTGGATCAGTCCGTCGGCCTATCCATGCTTATCGAGATAACCCATACTTTCAAAACACCACCGTAACCAGATGTGTAGGCAAAGCAAAACTTGAGCTACAATTATCAAGATTTCTAATAATCAGACTGACTGGCAGTCCCTTTCTATTACCAGAGGGCTGATTGAAATGTTTGGCTCTGTAAATGAACGTGTATGCTGTGCTGACTTGGGGTATATTTTGTTTTACTGTGACAGTCACAATTTGTCCTTTGTTCTAGCAACACGCATAACGCTTGATGTGTCTTGTTGCCCCAATTGCAGAATTGATACCGGTCCCCTGAACTGAGGCTTCTTCTCCCTTTGATGGTTAACTTTTTCACTGCTGAATCAACATTTCCATCACTGGTCAGTAATCTGTGACTTTTCTTCCCTAGTGTGTTTGGTCTCGTATTTCTTAAAAGGCTTTTCCATAGGGAAGAAAGCCTAATCCTTGTTGTAACATCAAGCAAGCACACAATTCTTCTCCCTTGAAACGCAGTTTCCTGAATTTTTCATTTGTCCATGATTGCCCCCATTCCATGTGTTGGTGGTCCTTGTTCATTGCTGCAACAGCACATATTAAGCTGCTGCCTGAAAGTTGCACTGATTTTTTAACAAAAATTGCTCCATATTATTATTTGCTATCATATCATATGTGTCCTTAAAGGCATCCCAGAGGGACTAAAATCAGTACTTCTTGGATAGGCCACTTAGTTTGCTCATAATAGACCAAAATGTTCCACATTAGGCTATTTTGCTAAAATTATCAGCCACCATTTTTGTACATTTTCGAGAGGAAAAAGAATCCCAGTTTTTTCAATCAGCAGTAAATCTGAATTAATAATATGCCCATTAAAGGATGGGTAGGTGGCTCTGCATCCGGGGGAAGGGGCATTAGCATTGGAAGTAGTACGGGTAATGTGCGGGGCCACTTAAGACCCTGGTTTTCTCCATTTCATCACATCTCTCCAGCCGTTCCTGACCCCCAGTGGAAGCTATTCAGTCTTAAGGTTCAATTTTTTGCGAACATTTGTGCCTTAGAAGCTAAATTTTATCCAAATTTAAGCTCAAAACCTGAAACATTTTTCTCTCAAAGTTCAGTTTCCTAAGCCCTACTTTTCTGAGACAAACTCATTCGCAGCCCCAGAAGATCAGAATTGCGACACACATCCCTACCTACAAAAAGATAGAAGCGCCCTGCCCCTGCACATAGCACTATCTGTCGAGCAGCGTCTCTTCCTTGAACAATGTACAGAAGAAACCACATATAAAATCATAAATAAATACAAAAGCATTCCATCACTGTAAATTGTTTTAAAAAGCATCTTTTAAAAAAACACTTTAAATGGTCTTTCTTTCTCTGGGAGTGCCATGCATTTATCTGAATAGCACACTGACCTAAATAAATAGATGAAAGGTATCCAGGTGGGCATGTTTTTTTGGTACTGATGAAATCAATATAAAGCAATGATAAAAGGTGGATTTTGAGTAGTCGATTGATATCAACATAAAACTTTTTTGAGATGGTACAGTTTTCTTTTGTACAAAAAAATTGCTAAAATGACTACTGGATTAAAAACAGATGTTCATTCTCCCCAATTGTTATAACCCATTTAAGCACCCTTGTCAAACATTCCGTGTCTTAAAAGCCACTACAATGGTTCACCCAGAGAGGTCCATTCAGTAGATATCGTCCAAGTGGAAGGATATGTCGAGGAATGTTGCTCCGTAAGTTATTTTTTGCATTGAAAAACGGCAAAAACCACCTGCTCAAAGATAATTCTCCATTCAGTTATGGGTTGTAGTAAGTAACCGTACGGACAGTTACTGACTGCAAATATCGAATATTTGTTTTATTAGAAGATTTTTGTCATATAACTAAAGGTATTGTTAGGGAATACTTATACTATATATAACAAACATGGCAAAATCTGATTTTTGATGATTTTTTTATACTTTTTTTGATTTAGCACAATCATTGAGAGTGCCCCCCGCCCTTTTATTTTTTATGATGTCACAATGACATCATTAAGAATGACTTCATAATATAATTGAAAGACCCATAATGACCATGTTTGACCGTTAATGACCCCTAATGACCTTGGGCATGACCGTTTAAATTTTCAGCATCAACAAGCGCCCCACCCTCCAGTGTCATATCCATACACCAATGTTTACCCCGTTGACCTCCCTCCATCCTTTGATCTTGAAATGCCCCCCCTGATGACCCTTGAGTCACAATCCAATACACTCAGTCCTCGGAAGGTCAAGTGGCACCCACCCACCAACAGATTAAGGAGCGTGGGACCCTCGGTCTCCGCGAAAATAAACGCGGTCAGACACACACTTACAACAGACAGACCACCTGTATTAATATATAGATCAACTGGACATCATATTGGAAAAGATTTTTTTTAGGTCAACTGACCAATAAACTGTTTGCATTCTGGTATTTCCATGTATTATTTATTTATAGATTGAGATGTTATTCCTCCTCAGTAGTAGGGTGTCGTCGGGGGAAAGTTATCTCCCCCCTGTACGACTATCGTAACCCAAGTTCGGTGGGCAACTCCTTTTTATGAAATCGACGAAAAAGATAAATTACCATTACCTAAGGCATGAATCTTAAGTAGTAAATGAATTGGTGCAGGTTATGATGGTGGGGTGGTAACGACCCTCAACCCCACCCCACTTGGATGAGGGTTAAAACCACAAGGTAAGAAAGCAGTTGCCATGCATCCATGCAACATTTTCTACTTCTGTCTGGTTTAAAGTTAGACCACTCATTTTTTTCTCCCCTTGAGGAAGGAAGATGAGAATCATCTGTGCCCAATTTGCCTGCACTGAAAGGGACAATAGAAATGGCAACACCTCTGAAAAGCAAAATGCCTTCATGCTTTTATTCTATAGCCTAATTGGTATCATGCGCGTGTTTTTTTATTCCAGCTAAAGGGCACAGCTTGATGGCTTCAGACTCTAATGATATGACGGCATTGTTTCTATGTATTATGTACCTGGTTCACGATTGGATTTTGTTTATCACGGTATTTTGTTTTCAAACAATATGCTAGCTCGAATCATAAAAGGGTGATCTGAATAAAACCTTTCCAGTCGATAGTTTTTTTTTTTTATGCATTTGCTTCAATTTTTTATTGGTGGGAAACAAAATTACTAGTAAAACTAATTCAGCAATATTAGCTGCATTAGTTTGGAATTGGATTTCATTTAGGACGGGTATTTCAAGCAAAATACAATAACCAAATCATAAAAAATGCTCTGCAATACACATAAACATGTGTCTTCCAACCTCCAACGGACGCCACTATTAATAGCTTCCATCCGCTTGAGGCAGAGACTCATAACAAATCTTACTGCAACTGCCCCTGATATTTTGTAGCTCTTGCTGTGATGTGAGGTGCATCAAGCCACCCCCCCGTTAGTGGGGGACAAACTGGATTTAGAACTTTGTGTTGTACTACTATACTTTACTACATTAACCCTAACAACACGGCCGAGAGGCACTGAGAGCCAACGAAACTGGTACGCACCTGTCGAAACTGTTTTTTTCGTTGCATCTCGGCCGTCAACAACGTTTTTTGTCGCAAATGACTCTCATTGCCCTTCTTGCATCTGGGCCTGTCTTACCGGGGTCAGAATGACTCTATGTTTTCCTCGGGCATTTGGGCCGTCTTTAAGGAAAATGGTAAGCAGTTCCTCGTTGCATTGGGCCGTCGGTCCGGAAAATGACGCTATGTGTCTCGTTGCCTTTGGGCCGTCATTCACGGGAAATGAGGCGATGTTTTTGACTGCATTTCGGACGGTTGCCCGCAGAAGGGCGCAATGCTTTTCATCAGGAGGGGGGTTACATCTGTGTACAAATGGCCTAGACAATTTCGATTTCGATGGTGGAAGCGCCACCCTTTTCGATAAGCGATTTTTTTATTAGCATAACCGTTTCATGACTTAAACCGGAGCATGACGTAGTATAATAGCGCCACGCACACTATGAGGTAGCATAATAACGCCACGCACGACTGGCGACCTTAGCTACAAATTCATGCAGATCAGTGGTGCAGTCACGCATCCATTATTTATTTATTATTTATTTTTATCCTGTTTTATTGCATTCGCCGCGAGTTTCTTGTTATCTGGACGTCTTTCGAAATGGCGGAATGTTTTTCGTTGCATCTGGGCCGTCTTCCGGGAAAATGACGCGATTTTTTCGTTGCTTTGGGCCGCTTCCTGAAAAGAGACGCGATGTTTTTGTTTTCGTTGCCTCTGGGCCTTATTGACTTCACTCTACTTATTCACGTGTGCCGGGAAAAACCGGCCCAGAGATGCAAGACACGCAAACTCTTGGCTCTCTTGGAATCTCCTGGGCCGTTAAAAATAAAAATAGATTGCCCTTCCTTGCATTTGGGCCGTGCGGCCGGCAAGGCCCGGCTCCGTAGGTTAATATGCAACTACCCAATCAGTGGCAAATAATCTTTTCAAATATTTGTTTTATCCTGGTATTTGTATTTCAACATATGCTGATCTAATCCTAAAGGGGGTGTCTAATACAAACCGTTCCAAGTACGAGAGGTTTTTGCTTTTTTTTATCTTTTGCTTCAATTTTTTTATTTGGTGTGAAAGACAAAATTACAGTAAGTACTAATATCATCATGGTTAGCTGCATTTTTTGGAATGATTTCAATTTTATGACAGGTCTTCAATCAAAATCATCGTATAAATGCATAAAATGCTCTGCACTACACTACTTTGTCTTTCACATTTGGATATGTGTTAACCCCACTAACAAAATCTTACTGCACCTGATATTTTGGCAGCATTTGCTGTGACTGTGAGGTGATCAAGCCACCCCCGTTTATTGGGGACAAAACTGATTTAAACTTTTTGGTATTACTACATAACTTTACTACATTAATTGAGCAACGACACAATTCAATGGCAATTTCAGTTTTATAGATGGTTTTAAGTGGTGATCATGTTTTAAAGGGTCACTTCCTGTCAATTTTGCAAAAGATAATATCCATCAAACAGCATCGATTGTGGTGCTACTGATAAATGTGATCCACTAAATGAAAATTTAAGTCAGATTGTCAGGCTGAAGTGGGTTTCATTTTTTTCCATCCTCTCATTTACCAGAAGGTGTCATTTTCATTGAATAAATAAAGAAGAATTCTTCTATAAAAACATGGAAAGATCTTAAATAAAGTGTTATTGGAGACCTACAATCTCAGTCGTATTTGTTGAGACACTTTGTCTTGTTACTCTTCCTTCCTACTCCTTGGATCAATGGGCCTGGTCCCGAAGCACACTCCATTCAAATAGCCACATATGTAAATCTCAACATTACTTGGTGGGAAGGGGATTAAGAAGTAGGGAATCAATACAACAATAGTTTTCTTTAAAAAAATCACATTTCCTCCTGACCTGACATAATTGCGGGCATATACTCTTTAACTAATTAATGGCCAAGATCATGGTATCTTCCTTTGCCACCGCCAACACACTTGGTTGCAAAGTATACTCTTTTTGTTGTCTCACAGCTTTTTTTTTGCCACAAACTAAAATTGCAATTTTTCCATTCCACACTCAGCATGAATAATCAAATTTGATAGCATGTACTTTTTCCTCTTTTGTCTCTTCCTTGGAATAGGAATGGTATGAAAAATCCGGCTAAATATCATAATGCACCTGCATTTAAAATATATCTCATGTGATTTACTCATTTTTGGCATGCCTTGTCTCCAGCAAATATGATTTTTCCTCCACTGCAAGCATGTATTTCTTTTAATGTTTTTGCAGAGCTCCCAAGTAACAATTCTTTCCAATAAGAGGGCTTTTATGTCTCCTGTCATTGCTCATGTTTTCAGTGCATCAGGGATGAGAATCTTTGGTTTGTACAAACACAGCTCACACTGGACGGGAAGCGCATGTTAAGTACGCGCAATCAGCCACCATACAACTAGCAAATATCGCATCATCTATCATCCATTTAATCAGAAAAAGACCAATTGATTGGCTTGTATTCTCAACACTAACAGCAATTTACATTTGTGCAGAGCCACCAAGGTTGCATCTTCCTTCATATGTCATTGCCTCATGGTTTTTCATTTTTTCTAACTGGGTTTAGGGCAGTCCTTTCTTGCTGTATTATTTCTAACTAGGGGTCCCCCCCGGGTTTTCGCTATCACCTGGGTTTCATGATCACCTGGCTTTAATGACCGGCCCTCAACAATCGACCTCACCATCCAAGTTTCATGGCCATCCAACCTCGTTTACCCCATTTGACCTCACTGTGACCAATGACCCATATGACCTTTGACCACTAACCATAACAAACTCGGTCTTTGTTGAGTCAATGGGCCACCCCCCCACCAGTTTTCAGGACCCCGTGCACCCTCGGTCTCCGAGAAAATAGACGCGGGTCAGACATGACAGACCACAACTGACTGACCTGACAGACGACCACGGTATTAATATATAGATAGGTAAGTAAACTTAAGATTGGCAATTTTGATGTACAAGTTTATCCCATCTATTCCACAATAAATAAGAAACCTGACATGGGTGGACACACCATCAAATCTTCCAAATTACACCCACCAAGTTTCAGGACCGTGCGACCCTCGGTCTCCGAGAAAATAGACGCGGTCAGACAGACAGACACACTGACTGACAGACAGACCACCGGTATTAATATATAGATAGGTAAGTAAACTTAAGATTGCAAATTTGATGTACAAGTTTTATCCATCTATTCCAAATAAGATAATAACCTTGAACATGGGTGGACACACCATTCAAATCCAAATTAATTTGAAGCAACCTTCATGGCAGTTTAGTAATTTCAACAATTCAGTTAATTTCAATGGGCTATTTACCAAACATCAGGAGTCAATAGATGTACAAAGATAAAAGCTTGTCTTGCAATAGATCATCCTCTGCTAGGCTTTCAGCCAAATTGTTTTGGTAGGATGTAAATAGCCCTGTACACCTTGTTCCTGATGATTAAAATGGTAAGTGATTGCCACAAGGGTTAAGCCATTAGTGCAGATTTGATGATTGACTCTTATTTGTTAAGATGCATAATTGTTAACTTCTATTATGGCCTTCAACAATTAACTGGAATCCTGGATTTAGTTTAATGATAATTTCTCTGTGTGTTGCATATGTATGCATTTATGTATGTGTATGCATGTGTGTGTGTGTATGTATGTGTGTATTTACTAGAGTGACATTGTGGCGTTATTTGTACATTGAAATTAACATTGTGGGGTTATTTTTCTTGACGTTGTGGGGTTACTCATACAGAGTTACTATGTTACTTTATGTCCTATTACAGAATAAGCTGTAATCTAGTATTGAGGCTTATTCCGTAAAAGAGTAGAAAAGAGGATTTTACTAGTTTAGTAACATTGAGTGGGCTAAGAAAAATGAGTAGTTTAGTAAGAAAAATATGAAAAAAAGTGAAAAAATGAAATTCTAAAAAAAAAAAATCTTTAAAAAAAAATTACTACATAGTAAAATTGTTGAAAAAAGTAGCTAAAAAGTGACATTTTAAGAGATTTTTTAGTAATAACCCCACAATGTAGCTCTTTTAAGTATGTGTGAGCAAGCATGTGCATGTTTGCATATATGTGTATATATTTCTTCAAATGTATGGGGATATTTTTAAGCCATGTGGGGACATTTTTACATTGTTGGGACATTTAAAAAAATCTAAGTCCCCATAAGTTAATTACTATGTATTAGGTCTTAGAGACAGACCCTCAACCTAATTAATGTTTAACAGAACAAAGCCATACAGTATTGGGGCTTATACCATTAAAGACAGATGTCTTTAAGCAAAGGCACTGACGGATGGAGACTTGAACACTATCCTTGCAGCTCTATTTTGGACTTTTTGCAGTCGCTTCCGGTCCTAGATTTAAATTCCCAATAAGAGTGCATTAGCGTAATCAAGACGCAACAAAAACAGTACACGGACAAAATGATGGCAACTTTCAACAGTTATATAATGGTGAATCCTCTAAATACATCTGAGATGGAAATTTGCAGACTTGACAACAGATTTCACATGATCAGTCATGGATAGGAATTGATCAAAAACAACGCCAAGGTTCTTAGTTTTTTGTTGACTGCTTTCTCCAGATTGTGGGCCGAGGCAGAAATGAAAAATTTGGACTTGTCATGATTAAGTTCAGCCTATTTTTGGTCATCCACACACTGATGTCATCAATACATGAAAAAAGTTTAGGATTGAGCGGAAGGTAAAGCTGGGTATCAGCAAAAAATAATAATAGTAGTAGTAAGGTCCTCACATGGCATAAGTCTTGTGTGACCATGCACATGTGTATTTGTCTTCTTTATTTACTTTTCATCAGTCTATCTTGTCTATTCAGACATGGCAACTCATGGCTTACATACTATGAAATATAGCGGAAAGCAATGAATGTATTAAAGATGAAAGTGAATCCACATGCTGAAATGGGAAAGGTACTGCTTTTAATAAATAATTGTGTTGAGTTATTTGTGTCAGAAGTACCTGGTAGATAAATTAGATAGGTAACTTACCCAGCAAAAAATGATTCATGTTATATTCAAGTAAATGGGATTTTAAATTTGTGATTAATTCACATGTTAAAAATTAGTTTGAGACAAAAATTAGTTGGCTAAGATTAATAAGTTTTGTACCGGGTCCGACTGTACAAAAAAAAAAAAAACAAAGGTACGTGGAAAATCAATTATTTTTCCCATTGAGTCATTAGTGGGAGGTTGTAAGGGTTGGGAGGAGGGGCAGGTATTATAGGAAACAAACACACCAATAATCTTGTGTTACATAGTGTCAGAATCAATTAGCGATCTTGCAGCTCACAGGGGGCCACGCGAAGAAACTCCTGCTATCTACTGTAGCTACAGAACCTGAAATGACTTCGCTGCTCTATCTTGAGTAGATGCACCACTGACAATGACAAGAAACTCGAGAGATCAGAGAGCAAAATATGAATTCCTTCTTGAACGTATTTTTTCAGTAAAGATATTATTATTAAAAGGGGCACTTCGTGGGGATCCCAGGCGGGCTCTCCCCGGGCCGACGTTGACCTAAAATGTGAATGTTTATATCATGATAACCGTTCGCATTATAATCCACGTTTGCCGCCAATCCTTACGTGCCCAAAATTCGGTTGCAGTCTGTAAGAAACTTCGCATTTTTTTATTTTCTGTCTGTAAACGGACAGAAAGGTTACAGCATCCGTCGCCTATGGGGCGGGGGTGGGAAACGATAAGGTTGCGTCACGACAAAACGCAGGGAGATGGCGGGATCAGCTCAAAGTTTGAAAATAGCTTTTTCGGGCTCAAGATATCATTGATCAGATGAATAAAACATAAGGTCTGGAATGGGCACAAAATCACCTTTAGTCTCGCAGCTTCACAAATGATAACATAAGAAATATACAATGTAAAACATAAAATACATGTGAATTCCCAATTTCCGAAGTTCTATTGGTTGTTGACCATAACTTTTCAACAGAAGCTCTGATTACTTTCAAACATAAAAACCCACTATAAAGTACTGGGGAAAGACCCCATTCAATGATATTTTTTTTTCTTGATAGAATGACCCTCACCCCAAAAGTTTGTGCAAACCGTTTGTAATGTGAGAGGCTAAAAATGTGACTTTGTAAGCCCATAGAGTAGGCTACTGTATCACGACCATAAGACTGTCACAGGGTGAATGACAACAATAGAGTAGCTTTCTTCAGATTTGACTACTTTGGTAAAAAACTGAGGTCCAGGGACGAGGCCTATTAGTAATCTGGCCATGGCCCTTTGAATATGTAAATTTTTATTTTTTAGCCCCAAAAATGTATAGTCCCCTTTAGGGTGTCATATACCTATGTGTCGTACTATGTAAAAAGACCCAAAAACAATTTTGGGTACATTTAACAGGACACACAGCTAATACAGTTTATATCTCAGTATGTAAAAAAATAATTTATAGGGTTTTTCAAAGGTGATACTGCTTATTAATGAAATAGTTTTGCAATGTTGTGAACTTTGTACATTTGAAGAAAACAATATTTTAACCAGATTCATATTTGCATAAAATTGACCAGTATATCACTAGGAAATACCTCTGATGAAACATCTGACATAAACCCTAACTAACAAGTCAGGATAGCACAAATGTGCTAGCTCCGCCTGCTAGCTACAGTATCCACTAGCAGGACAAATGTGTAATGCTCACTGCTATCTACAGTAGGCAGCAGCACAATATTTGAAACCCTGCTATCTGTATTATAGCACAATGTATGAAAGATTCCCTACTGTCTATAGTAGAATTACAATGCTGATGAACCGTCGACCAAGCTCTCACAAATGTCTGAAAATATAGTCCCTGGCCTCTACAGATATAGCAAAATCTGAAAGAATCCATAGTAACAGATACATGGATTCAATGGTGGCACAGTTTTTGACAAAAATTGATGATTATACCAATAACTACATCTGTGCAAAATTTATGAAATTTATTGTGAGCAATATGACTTTTGTTTTAAAAAGCTTAGTTTTATAGAGCTCCTCCCCTATATAGATGAGGGCAGTAGAGTTGTGCCTAGAACTCCAAAGACCTTTGTCAGCCTATCTGGCAAGATTGCCATCATAGATTTTTCTCATTTTTACATGGGTAAAGCCCATGAATATACTTCCAGTCCCCAAGCGGGAGTGATGTTGTGCGCAATAAGCCAGAAATCGCTCGCTGCGACTGGAAGGTTTAATAGCTCTTGTATGTCCTATTTGTAGCATGGGGTGGGGGGGGCGCTGTCAAAATTACATCGCCAAGTGCTTTTAAGTTGTTCTAAAATAAAGAGACGATTTGCATGTAGGTCCACAGCTATGGCAAGGAGACGACACAAAAACTTTACAATAACCCTATTCAGACTCAGCTCAGTTTGTCTGCTGGGTTTTGAAATCATGTCCTAGTCATATGAGGTGGTGTATTTTCGCATTAAGAAAAATGCTAAAACAGTGGTCAACAATCACTTCCTCTTAAAGGTGCAGTTTGTGATTCTACCCTTCTGTTTGATTCATTGTTCACTAGATAATCCTTGAGTGCTTCTGATCTGTGCGGTTTGTGTTATAAAACAAATTTGAAGCCATGGCGATGCATTTTGAACACTGATATAAATAGGGACATGCAAGATCTATTAACCCTCCCGTCACAGCGAGGCAATGCATATGCCCTGTGCTTTAAATTTCTGTCGCTTGTTATGGACAGAAAATACAAAATTGCATTTCTTTAGTAAACGAACCAGTGCATGTAAAATTAGGTACGCATGGAGGTTACTAGGGCTAACCGTTCAGATAGATAAAAAATCTCAACTTTTTGGAGGAAGTCGGGGAGCAAGGTTTGTGGATCCAACATGCCCTTTTATTTAGTAATGCAATGCGGAACCATCACCACCTGCGTTTACCAGAAATGTCCCCATATTCTGGAACAAAATTGGTCCGGCAGAACTACAGTACCAGCCAAATACAGCTAATATACTATAACTCTAGAGGTCCTATAGAGAACGTGATGTGATTACTCAAGGTATTCTGCCTTCGGTAAAATCACACAGCTATATATTTATCTTTCCTTGCTGGCCACCCTTTCAACAGATTAACCGGGAACACCTCCAACTACAAATCTCAACACACACGACCATTATCTGCAATGCTGTACCCTAACTCCTATGTAACCTGAGCCACGAGTATGCACTATAGGTTAGCGTGCTTTAAATCGATGGCGAATTTCTATGAGGACAGGCCAGTTAAAGCACTCCATATCGTGCCAGGTGTGTTTCACTCAAAGCCCTCGAACGGTGGGGGGTTGAGCAGTACAGAAGCGGGCAATTAACGACTGGCCAGAGAGCTATAATTATAGAGATATCCTGGGTGTATGACACCTATTAAGGTATCACGCTATGTACGAATGGGTAGATTTTGAAGCCTACCTCATAACCAAACAAGTTTTTTTGAATCTGGCACATTTCTTTTATAACCTTCCCAGGGGGTATCTCTTGATTGCTTAACAGAGACACTGGGGGGCGACATTTGAAATATAGTGTGCCTCATGATTTTTCAAAATTTTATATTTTTTGCATGGTTTTAAAAGCTTTTACATACATTATCCATCACCTGAAATGAATACGACCAAATCAGCGCACCGCTTATGGGTAAACAAAACATTTAATAATAACAGTTACTGCCAGAGTCATTAATTCAGCAACAATGACAATGGGGGTTTAACACAGAAAAAGAAACATGCCGTATTCATTCCCACTGCAATTCAATTGGTTTGACCGGTCGTGACCTTTGTGGTTTTAATATCGATGAGTACGAGTTTTGGGAAGTAGCCTACAAAATCTCTGGATGTCTTTGACCTCTTATTATAGTTTGATTTTTATTCCTGTCATTAAACGCATATTGTCGATGGTACGAATTAGTTTGGAGGGGATGTGCTGAGACCAAAAAACTAAAAGCCGTATTAAATGCTGAAATCATAAACTTTGTTCACAGGTAAGATGCTTTAACCCATTGTACCTGAACTTTTGATCGAATTATACAGTCTTCATACAAGATTCAATTGACGGATTGCCGCACAGTTTGAGACACTCGTATCGATTCCTTTGTTTGGTTCAATCAAAGAACGGATAAAGTGTCAATGAACATCAAGGCTGGTGAAGAGGAGGATTAGGCCACGTAGATATTGTTAGTTGTTGTTATGACGGGTGACCAAAACTCGAATACTTATATATTGATAAATGATTGGACCAAATGGATAATTGGTCTGGAACAAGACGAATTAATGTAAACATATCAGATTTTTTTATATTCCTTTTTACGTAAAAATAACTTTGGTTAGTAATTTACTTATTCATATCATGCTTCAGAGAGTTTGTTCAAGTTAGTGTTTGGAATTTATGCAGTAGCAGTTGCCTTCGTTTACATTTGCTTCGTGAGAAAAGGAACATATTTTAATTCTGGCCTTAAGCTGATCCGGTATCAGTGACATCTAATTTCTATTGTCTTGTTGGGTAAAGCAACCTCAGAACAAATGGAATCGTCGACACGCCCCGAAAACTTTTAATGACTGACAGAGATAAAAAATCCGACTATACTGCCCCTAATCTGTTTTGGTATATGTTATTTTTATGTGTACACAATATCTATATTCTTCTCAGTGGCCTAACTATCATTTGCAGCAAATTGGACAGAAATTTCATATTTTTGTAAAATGTGCCAGTGCCGCTTCAATACCATTGCTACCCCAGCCGGGTGTGGAGGCAGAGCAACACCCCTGGAGTTGGCACAATATTTAAATCAGCCTATTTTTATTTATCAGAGTTCCTCCTCACACCCCGCGGTCCTCCAGGCCTGGGGATTCCCCCTTCCCCCCCCCCCTGCAGTGTTTCCATACCTATCTTACAGTATCTCTGATTGCTTCATGTTATACATACCGACCTTTGATTAACCAATCAAAATAAACCTATATCTACTGCACTTTTACCAAAATGCACTTATTACATTGTGTTGACCACATTTTACTTTCACATGACCCTTCCCCTTCCCCATCCTCCAACCCTGCATACAGGCCTGCCTGAAACGCACTACATTATCATAGCACTTGTTTTTTGCCTACAAGAATGGGCCATCATGCATTTACAGGCAAAGAATACATAAATAAATGGGTCAAAAATTGGCCACTTTGTACTTTTGATTGCTTTCTAACTAACATAACAATCCCTTGATACAACTAGCTCAGATAGCATTATGTCTGATACATAACAAATCTAATGAAAACACTGCTAATCTTATATCCTATAGCACTGTTCCAATTACCTACTATCTAGCTTTAGTATAGAAATGGAACAGAATCATGAACAATTGTATAACCATAAAACCAAAGTGTGCATATCACACACAACAGTAAAGGCCAAGTTCTGTGGTCCAAACACCATCACTTCTGAAAGTTAGTACCAAATACATAATCCCCACTGCACAACTCATATAGTTCACATTATTAAATTCAAATATTCAAGTTATAACCTTTGATTATTTTGTTTTACCATCATGTAAATTAAACTTAATCTTGGGGAGATGGTAAATTATCCTCAAATTGGCAGACTCAAATGAATCTAAGTTGCAAAATCAAAATACACCAATAGACCAGTTAACAGCAATGTTTGTAAACATGTTAGGGCCTGGTATCTTGAACTAGGTCGGCCTGACTGTTACACATTGGGCAATTGTATCTGTTAGAGTTTTAATACTATGGGCCATAACGATTGGCAGGCATGGATTGGCAGTCAACAAAAGAAAGTGACGTAGGATGTTAACTGGTCTATACACCAGGCACTTCCATTTTTCACTCCCACACACACGGCTTATCTACAGAATTTAAGATTCCATTAAATTCTTATTATTTCAACTCATATGATTTTATGATATTTAGGTATTGCACTGGGTAAAGAGGTAAAGGTGTTCAAAGCAGATTGTGAGCTTTAAAATTATATGAAATTTCAATGACGCTTTGATCAGATAAAATAAGAGGGGGGAAATGGTGCATTGATACACCAAGATCTCTTTTCCTCCTACACACATCCACGTTAATTCATACAACTCAAAATATCAGTTAAAATTCACAAAGCAAATATCAAATTATTAACGGATACAAGATGTTCCCGAGGGTATACAGAGTACACAGACAGATTTCACAACAACATCCCTATCAGCATTCAGCTCCATGACACATAAGACAACTACAATTAAAATGACAGTTTCTCTTATTCTCATAGAACATTTGGGTCAAATTTCAATAAAAAAAATAATAGGATGTCATTAAATTGGAGGTTGTCGAACCATTTCTAATGATGACTACTCAATGAAATTTGCCGTTTAGCGACAAGGGTATGATGGATGATATGTAAAAATAAATCTAACCTGTTCTTGAACCGTACTTCACACACAATGCTACTGCTTCAATCATTAGTAACTAGGTTAGCAATAGTTTTCTTTCATGATTGTAACTCCTATTTTGTTAAATACAATTGAATAAAAAGGTTCTTAAACCTGCTCTTTCCTTCCAAGAATATACATTAATCCAAAGAGAGGAACAAGTTTGTTTCCATTAGGCCATGCACAATTGCACATTTTAATTTTGGAGCTATGTTAACCACATTTGCTTTTTATTTGAATTATTTTAGACAAAAAATGCCTCAGAGATGGAAAATTTTATTTTGTTTTTTTAAATCTAAGTGATCCAAATCATCATTTTTTGTTTTATAAAAAAACTACTAATTTAAAAAACAAGTAAAATATGGTTTGCGGGACGGTTTGACTCACCATTTGTGAACATTTCTGGGAAAAATTATTTTAAAGCCACTGACCTATGTTATTGAGATGGCTTCTCATCAAGGAACTGCAGGTCATTTGGGAAGCCATCTAAAAACACTGACCTAAGACTAGGCTTGTTTGTATTCATTTGAATGCATTTCTTATGCTGATTG